>JAAFCE010009125.1:8486722-8535070 GCA_013389805.1 Trigoniulus corallinus | reverse complement strand
GAAAAGAAAATTGCGTTATAATGAAAGAAAGTCAATGCTGAAGTTGCAACGGTCATCAACTAATTTTTCTAAAGAATGATCCGCCAGAAAATTTGAGCTAACAGTCGACATTTCAATTCGTGGGGTAGGCCGGCATCTCCCACAGACAACTTCGCCAATATTCCAGCGGGTTCCAGACACCTGGCTGGGGTGACCCCAGTTAGAGTAGTTCACTGGACCCGGATACACGACCCTACCACAGGCGGCATAAGGGTATGATGATGATGTCTTATGCCACGTTTCATTACGTTGACATATATTGTTACAGTTATACAGTAGGCCATATGTATTTTACCCCATAAGCCACACGAGAACTACGTCGTACTACGAAACAAATTATGCAGAAAATGTTATAATACCATATGACTTATAATGTAAGAAATTGGACTGCCGTTTGTTAAACTTCACAATTCACTTCCTTCTCTTAAACCCTCAAAGGTTCTTTGTTGTATTTGACAAGAAATTATGCCCTCAAAGGTTGACACAATCAAGATTGTTGATTAAACACTGAAATGCTCCAAAGAATTGATTGCTGGGCATCCCTTAAAATATACTTATTTGAACTGCAGATCACTTTCCAAATGGCTTTTCAATGTACATATTAACCCAATGTCTTTATTTGTATGTAGGGAGCTCTACATCAACTCTTGGTAACGCGAAAGTCCCTTCTCGTTTTCACCAAGCATGTGCCAAGATCGCAGAGACAAATAAAAAGTTACTTGACAGTCAGACATTCAATTTCAGCGACGAAGAGAGCGAGGAAGATGAGACACCAAATAATTCTGAAGTTGTAACCTCCATCATAAAGAAATTTACTGGTTAGTACTCGCATTGATCGCCTCTAGTTCCACTTTTAAACTAACTTTTATTTTGTTTTTATGTCATCGAAATTCAGGGTACTATGAAGGCAATGCTGAATTAGGACGAACTCATCAGTTCCTGATAGATGCTGTTAAATCAGGAACTAGCATATGCTTAATTTGCATTGCAGTAGTGAAAAAAAATGATGCAGTAAGTCCGCCTTTCAGTGTTTTCTAATAGCAATCTATTGCAATTGTTTGTTGGTGTTTTAGGGCCCTTCAACTATAACGTCATTAGAGCCCCATCCACAGCATAGTTCTTATGCAGAGACTGCACAGACACTACACTTATACGACGATTTTTGGGTATCAGCATTACCCAGGTTTCCCAAGCGGCCACCCATGTCAGTACTAGCTGGGGTTGCGCTGCTTAACTTCAGTGATCAGACGAGAACTGGTGTGTCCAACGCAATTCGCCGCTTCCAATCTATTGTAAGGACGTCTCGGAAGGAGTAAGCGAGGCGGAGAAGAAGCCTTAAATTAGAATAGATTAAACTGAAAGCTTTAGTTCTTAAAATTTCAGGTAAATGGTAAAAGTATGAATATACTTTGACACAAGCCCGTTTCGAATATAAGCCTAGTCCTACAACTAAAAATGGAAATTGATAATGAACACTAGCTTTCGTTCTTTCCCTGTTAACCTTGTAGTTAACATCTCAGTTATACAGGGTGAATCCGAACTAATGGCCCAACCGTTACACAGTGATAGTGTAACAAAATGAGTTTTTTTTTGCAATGGAATGTAGGGCCCAGCGTCGCCCATTTACTGCTGTACTCTTTAATTCCAGCATCCAACATCTTACACTTAGCTCATTTCCCAATCAGAAGAAATCGGGATATGAGAAATCTGGAGACCTTGGAGGCAAGAGCAGGTCCACCCCTACCAATGCTTTGGGCACCAAAGGATGCATTTTTGCATTGTATGTCATTTCATAATTTCACAAATTAATGTTTTGTTTTCTACCTTGTGGCTGTGTAGGTTTTTAACCATGCACTTTGTGCCCAAAATATTTTGTAGTGAAAAATTCTTATTTTGTTATACTGTACTCTATCACGGTGTAATGTTTGCACCATTAGTTCAGAATCACCCTATATAGATACACCAGTTTTATTTAGGTACTACTTCTATAGGTGAATGACTTTGTGACTTATCTCCCAAATAATATTAATTATGGAGGCGGTTCTTCAGAATAAGAAGGATGGAACTTGATAACCTGGGGGCATGATATTGAAGGATATGACGAGGTAGACGAATCCTAGATTGAGGATGAGACAGTGGGTATAGTCAGTATGATGATGATCAGTAGGAGTTCCATTTTCTGGTCTGTGTTTTGCTGTTATAATTGTCAGAGGGAAATGCTTGGAAGGTTGATCTTCGAAATGGAAATGACTTATAATGGACATCGCGGTTTACGACTAGTTTCATTAGCCCCAAGGTTGTAGCTGCAAATGTTTCTGTTTTATATTTAGAATATTACACACTACATGTTATCCATGAAATTGGAAAACTGATACTCTAATACACATCTTTGTTGAGGGACCTCTCTAATTGGTACACCCGTGGGACTCTGCCAAAGTGTACCCATGAGAGTACCCATAATACTAGTTTAATTTACACAGATACAGTACATATATTGTTTTATATTGTGCGTTTTTGAAAAAAAAAAATGCATTTTACAAATAAACGAATCAAGGGTCGTCTTGCTACCTTCTTATTTCCCACCTATGGCAGGGTCGGGTACCCGTCTTGTCCCTCTGAATGTATACAAGGGTGATCTGTTAGACAGTGTTTTTCGGCAGCCGGTTGTAGACAAAAACTGCAACCCCAGAAGCTGTTTGTTGTGGCTTTCCCAACGCCAGGGGGCAAGCTCCTACATAAGGAAATTTTGTCTCGTCTATCCGTTCCATAGTAGAAAGAGTTCATTTTTGTGTAAATGCCATCAAACACCGCACGGGACCTTGGTTTTACTTTAATCCAAAGGAAGGCGTACTCTGGGTCTCTCCCTCTTGCGCCTGAAAGAAGCCAACTCACCTCGGTCCAGTATCGAACCTAGAACCAGTGCCACATTTACCAAGCACGCTACCCACTGCGTCACTAGAGGCGGGATGACCCATTACAGAGGTGGTTTTCTGAAAGTGGTGACATATATTAAGTGTACCAATAGAGGGGTTTACCCATTATAGAGGTGTTATTTTTAGAGGGGTAGTAATCACGTAAAGCCTAAGAGAGAAAAGTCGGTGCCTCCCTAAATTTTGGGTCGACCTTGACACTGTCAAATGAAAAAGTGTTAAGTGAAAAAATGTGAGCTTGCACCGGTATTAGCTCTACCCTGACGAAAATCTTGGATCCGCGCATGGGTGTACCCCTAGGGAGGTTTTACTGTGGTTTTACGAATTTTTTAAATCCTGTACTAAAGTTGGTTTAATTTTCAGATTTGGAACTGCGTTGGTTGCTATTCTTCATTTCACTTGGTCTGTATTCAGACCTGGGCAAAGGACAGCACATTTCAAGATGGTCGGAATGATGACGAAAGAAAACCACTATCGGAACGAAACTGGTTTTGGTAGGTGTTATTAAGTTTTGTTTTGGTATCTTTTCAATAACCTGGCTTTGGTAACATAATGCCAGATGAAGATAAATGGTGTTTATCAACTTCGTCGTCAAATGTATCCCTTTACTTACAAGCCTTTCAGTAATGCTTCTACGTCTATCATCCAGTCTTAAATTGAACATTACTGGCGATTCCTAAGCCTTTAAACTGACTTCATTACGTCATTGTACTACATTCAACTATTCGTGTTCATATTTATTCCCATTAAGTGACATTGATGAAATGGGAAAAAGCGAATCAAAGGGTTCTGAATTTCCCATTTCCGACTCGCTTGTACATTTGGGCTTTGTATAACATGGTAATATGTGGTTTGGAGTCCATAAAAAATTGTGTTCCAAAAAGGAAAGATCAAAATATGCGTCTACCATTTTTTTTCAATTTGCCATATAAAAAATAACAAAGCACGTACTTAAAATGCTCTTTAATTATATTCCTCGAACTTCATCACTCTCGCTTATAATCCAATTTTTCGACTTCGTTTCAAGATTGGTCGCTTTTATCAGTAGACAATTCGTCAATGTTTTGAGATTTCACCTTTGAAAATCCCATAATACGCGAATGTTTAGCTTTCAATTGGGAAGGACAGGAAAATAATGGTAAAGAAGGTGCGAGAGGTAAAGTACTTAGGATCAACATTCCAAAGCAGTGGGGAGACAGACTGATGGGATCCATAGAATCAGTGGGGGATGGTTGAATTGGAGACAGGCAAGTTGAGTCCTGTGTGATAGGAGGATACCAATCAAGTTGAGTGAGAGTTATTGCATGGCAGTGGTTAGGTCCGCTATGCTATACGGATCAGAGTGTTGGGCATTGAAGAAGAGCCACGTAAATAGAATGCTGCGGTATATGGGTTGGGATTTCGAGTGCCGATAGTTAGGAAGGAGTATGTTAGAGGTAGCCTGGGGGCGGAAGACATCGCGGAGCAAATGAAGGAGAGTAGGTTGAGGTGGCATAAGAGGGGAGGAGGAGCTCGTTAGGCCCATTTCAGGGACGCAGGTAGTTGGAAACACCCGGGGCAGGGGAAGACCGAAGCAGACGTGGGAGTAGGTTGCCCGTAAGGTTATGGTAGTTTTTGGGTTGGACGGGGACCTGGCGGGAGATAGGCGTGAGTGGAAGGCTAGAACCCGCAGACCTGACCCTGCCACAGACAGGATAAGGATATAAGGATGACGACAGCTAACCTTAAACATGTGAAAGCTTACGTTAAGCTCTTTTAGGAAAGATGCTGTATTGCGTAGGACACACCAGTGTTTTACTAAGATTTGCCTAATTCATCAGCCATGTGATATCGAAACCTTATCATAGAAGTGCTGTGTTATACAAGGCCTGAGTGTAATCTTAGTAATCCCTAAAGCAGCCATATATGACAAGTTCTTATTGTAATTTTTTAATTTAGTCCCAAATGCCGACAGGGATATACGTATTCGCAGTTACCTGTGATGTACAAATGTTTCTGTGGTAAACTTACAAATCCAGGCTTCGACCCTTGGTTGGTACCACATTCTTGTGGGCAACAATGTCATCGACCTCTGCAGCCTTCTTGTGGCCACTTATGCACTCTTCTCTGTCATCCAGGTAACCATTCAATCATTGCCATGTCTCACATAATATTTATTTAAAAGAATATTTAGGAGTACTTTCAAAGCACGTTTACTTGAATTTCAACAACTATAACTGTGTTTTCCTCAATTTCACCTTTTGTAACATTTTCAAGCGGTTCTGAAATCGGTTCTGCATAATCCATGTTAAACGTTGGCAAGCTAAGTTAAGGTTGGGAATGTTAGAAAGGCCTCATTAACATATATTGGAATGTTATTATTTCAAGGTCCTTGCCCGCCTTGTCCACAAATGGTTCAGGTGTCATGTCACTGCAATCGCCAAAAGCCTGAGGCTCGTCGCTGTAGTAATAAGACATGGTCATGCGGTCAGATATGCAACAAGATTTTGTCATGTAATCAACATAATTGCAATAAAGTTTGCCATGCAGGTGCGTCTGGCGGTGTTTTTCGAAGATTGGCTGTTTCTTTTATAATTTGTAATTCAATAATGAATATTTGTGTAGGAGACTGTTCTCTTTGCTCTAAGCGAAGTGTTCAGTACTGTTGTTGTGGTAAAGAATCAATGGAACGGCCTTGTGCTGACTTAATTTGGAATTGCAAACATGCAAGTAGTAAAACAGCAAATTTAGTCATTAAACAACACTAACCGAGACATCTTTAATGTATTTGTTTTTATGCAGGTTTGTGGTCGTCCATACAGTTGTGGTCACCACACTTGTGAACTTATCTGTCACAGTGGATCTTGCGGCCCTTGCCCTCGTTCTGAAATCCGCAATTGTCCTTGTGGCAAGTCACGAAGCCGTTTACCATGCTTTGAAGATGTTCCACCTTGTGGTGATACCTGTGGCAAGAAGCAACCCTGTGGAATACATTTATGCCCACAGCGCTGCCATTCTGGCAGCTGTGGAATGGTAAAACAGGTTTTTGTTTTTTAACATGAATGCATAACTTCTTGAGTACATGTTGATAGCCCTAAGGGACGGTATGAAGGCAGTGGTCACGTGAATTTTAAGAGTGAAATATGTTTTCATATTTTGTCGTAAGAATCCTTGTAAACCGTAAATCATATGATCGTTTTTAAGATGAGAAAAGATTTTTTAGAGTAACCCGTTGGCTAGTATTTGTGTAAAGGTCGTTTTATTGACTTAACAATGCCTGTAATAGTTTACTCTGCTACAGAAGAGTGGTGAAAGAAATTTACGTGTATAATCTTTCAACAAAGAATTTTATCCCCATCAACTCGACTCGCATACAAATTTAATTACGTACTTATAGAGGTCTTACTTAATATTTGCTTGTAGTGTACTCAGATGCGGTTGAAAAAGTGTCGTTGTGGATCGAAAGAGAAGGTTGTTCCCTGCTACAAGGAGTATGTGTGTGAGACAAAATGCAAGAGATTAAAGAACTGTCGCAAACACCAATGCAATAGAAAGGTTGGTTAACTATTTGTCATACAAATTCTCTGATGACTAAGAAAGAATATTATGTGGGTAACTTCTAAATTACCAGTGCTGCGATGGAAATTGTAATTCTTGTGAGCAGCTGTGTGGAAAGCCATTAGGTTGTCGCAATCATAAATGTAATAGTCTTTGTCACCAAGGTAAGAATGCAAGTAATTGCATGGATTATTACTTAAATATTAATATTTAAAATTTCACATACATTACCATTGCTTGTCGCTTTGTTAGATTCCAGGTTAGAATGTTTATGACGTAGTATTCATTTGTTGTGAGAATAGATTTAAAAAATTGTGGCATTACATCAGCAGCCGACCATGGAAGACCACATCCCTCTACCCAGTCCTTTAACCAACATTTGTTTTCATCCTTTTGATCTTATCTTCTCCAACTAAGAGGCTATAACGACTATCCCTCTATTTTGTTGAAATGGGCTTACTAAAGAAAATATCTTGTGTGGTACAAGGTTATCTTAATCTCACTACTATTACAGCAACTTATAACTTCAAGCACCAGTGAGTCAAAACGATGATGGTAATACATTGTGTGTCGTTGCCAGCAGAACAGCACTGGGATTTAAAATTACCTAGATTCGTAAAATGACAAGCTAAAACTAACAGCCAAAAGATCTTGTCTCACTAAGGAAACTATTCAATTGCAATTTTAATATACCACTGCCCAGATTGCGTGTAAAAACCTCTGTTTTATAGGACCGTGCTATCCTTGTCCATTAATGGAAGATATTAAGTGCTCCTGTGGCCATACTGTGGTGACTGTACCTTGTGGGCGTAAGAAGTTATCCCGTACACCAAAATGTAATGAATTATGTAAGAAACCACCTATATGTCACCATTCCGAGCATCTACCCCACAAATGCCACTTTGGTGACTGTCCAACATGTCAGCAGTTGTGTAATAAGACAATGTATTGTGGTCATCAATGCCTGAAAATATGCCATTCTGCTGTGCGAACCAAGATTCAGCAACATCAGGTATTTGAATTTGAATTATAACTTTAGAATCTTTTGGAAATCGTGGGGTAGGCCATCCCCCACAAACAACTTCGCCAATATTCCTGCGGGAATATTCCAACATTCATGCGTCAGCCTTATTCCTCCTGGGATAGGGGAATGGGGGTGATTAATCTTTTGAAAATCGATATATTGCATCTAATTGCAAATTGCCAAAAATATGAAAATAAACATCATCATACCCTTATCCCGCCTGTAGCAGGGTCAGGTCTGCGGGTTCACTGAACACGCTCTTATTGCAGGCACCCCAGCCAGGAATCTGCAGGAATATTGGCTGGTCCGTCTGGGGGGAGATGCCAGCCTACCCCACTTGTTCCAACATCGCATTATACAACTAAATTAGAAACTTTCGGCAGGTAAGTCAATGCTTTGTTGGTTATAATATTGCATGGTGTCTGACCTATTGCACGATAGCGATAAGCAATTCACACACTTGTGGAGATATCGATATAAACATGTATGCAAAAATAAGAAAAAAAAATTAAATCGGCAACCATTATCATAATATATACTGCAAAAATAAATTCATGACGCGACACCTTTCATTTATCTTAACGATTTATCTTAACGCCTTGATTTTGCACTGACTATAACGAGTGGCTCGTATTCTTGTTAATTTAGGTCTCATTTGTAGACATCTGCGTTTGTAATTACTGACAAATACTCTTCTTATCTAAACAAACGTCGCTTTTCTGCTTTTGACAGGTACGTTCTGGACCTTGGGAACCCCAGTTAGCACCAAGAATTGAAGTTATTTGCAAGGATTGTCCACCTTGTACTGTCCCTGTATCAGTCACATGTCTTGGCCAACATGAGGTATGTAGGTTGTTCCCATTAATAATAGCTCTAATTTCTTTCACAGCTGTAAATTAACTTCTTTGCTAAAGTAATCATTGTTTATTTTTGGTTAAGTATTAGATTATTTGACAATGCGGTTGCATTTGTCAAAAATGGATGTATATGTTACTTATTTTACAGCAAGTGTGGTGACATGCTGAATACTAATACACTCACAAATAATTTATTTAAGAAATGGGGATACCAATCTTGTTATCTAAATGACCCATTTGATGCAGTATTTACCCAGGCACTCACTGCAGCGATTCGAAATTAAATACTTCAAAATAGATTTTAATTCTTATTAATTGAGCGATATCAAGGAAAGAGCAAGAAATATATTCCTAACAACAATTATTGTCGATATCTTACACTGCAGCATTTGAATTTTGGCAATTGTTATTTGATTTTCATAGTTCATCACCATTGCCAAACACTCATTAATATGACAGCCCACCTAATGACTGTCCTGTAAACCTTCCCTTTCAGCATTATTAGGACTCTCTGATCACACAGGCGTCAACTTGCCTTTCTCCTCTTCCTCGTTTAGCCTAAATTGAGTTCATGCGTCCTATATGAATCTGTTTCTACATTATTCTGAATGAATGATTCCAAATGTTTGACATATTAATATGTAATCCCTTGTGACGGATACCTTTCTAGTGAGATTTTTCATGCTAGACCCATATGCCTAGATCTCCATCAGCACCCTAGTAACACCTTTGCCTTTCACACCCATTCCAGCCGCTCCATCCCAGAACCCGTCATCCCCAGCACCTCTTGCAATGTGGGGGTTCCCCAACCTCTCCTGCAGTGGTCCAGCGCTGGACAGGCCAGGATCACATGCCTGACATCCTCCCCTCGATCCCCACAATTCACAGCCCTCCTCTCCACCTGTGATCTTTGCCATCCTCTGTTTTGTCTCCAGTGACCCAGCTCTTGCCCAAAACAGAAGTGAGCTCTCCCACGTATTGTGATAATAGCCTCCCTCCCTATGTTAAGCTTGTTCCCATACACCCTCAGCGTTTTCATTGCCGTCCTTCTGTCCATACTCCGTCTCCACTGCCTTAACCTCCATTCCTTAACTTTGTCCTGTACTAGTCTTTGCAGTGCTGTTGCCCCCTCCGTGGGTGGCAGCGTTATGCTTATCTTCTTTTACATCCGGTTTACCCTCCTCTCCCAGTTGGTAGATACTCTCATGTTGTTTACCCAAGCATTGACCTTGCACACTGGATTTTCCTTCTCTAGTCCCCATATCCTGCATAGGTATACCAACTTTCTAATCGTTTCTCTCTGTTCAAACGTAGGCCACCCCATGTTCCCTTGTGTTGCTTCTACTGCTGTAAACCTATTTCCCCCTAAGGCCATCCTACCTAACTTTCTTTGGGCTACTTCCATAAAGTCCATTACCTTTTTACTAATGCACAGAATCTCGTTTCCATATGTTGGCCCTGGAACTGCTATTGCTTTCCATAGGCCCCTTACCATTTCATACCTTGAGAATGAATCAAATGCCAGTTTCCTTATTAATCCTTTGCTGGTTTTTAGCTTGCAAATGATGTTTTCCTCCATTGCCTTTAGGTATCCCCTATCATTTTTTTTTAGTTTAACCCCCAGGTATGTAACCTCTGACACTACATTTATCTCCCTCTCCCCAAGCTTGATTGGTATCTTATTGCTAGGCAGCACATTATTCTCTTCTATGATCATCAGCTGTCTTGACCAAATTCTGACTGAAAATCCATACTGAACTGTTCACAGATATCCAGGTCTTCTTGGGGCTCTCCCACTGTCTGTCAGCAGCACTATATCATCACATTGGAAGATGGCAGGCAATTTGATACCATCCCCCAGAGGAAACCCCAGCCTATTATCTTGGGTGGCGGGGCCACTAGCGGCGGGGCTTACTAGCCCGGGTGGCGGATAGGGGAACTCCCGCAGCGCGTTTGGGGAATAGCGATTTGGTCAGCCCCTGGATGTGCTGAGTGAAGGAGTCAAATAAAATAGCTCCCTCGGACCAAATCCCACATGTGTCCGGGGTAGAATAGGCACATCACGTTCTGGAGATGTAGACTGGATGAAACCACCATCGTGGATTCACACGACCATCTTGTCTTCACCTGGATTGACATTTGTGGTTTGACATGTTTGTGGTTGGTGTAGGCTCCTCACAGTGGTGACCATAAAAAATGACCATACGTGGAGACCCATACCCCTGGGAAAAGCAGATCCTGGTGATTGAGGAGCCATATGCCCTGTGATGTCTCTGGGCCATTTCACACTTTTGACTTGGCTCAAGCCATCAAGGGCTTAGGTTGCAGCCTATAGTCTGCAATACTTCACTTTGGTCACAGCTTCCAGGGAAAATGGGAGGCCAAGGTGGAAACCCGGTCTTGGTCGAGGGCCAGGGGTGCATGTATGTGCGCCCTTGCTCACCTGCAGGTGGTCAGGCGGCGGGGGGGGGCGCATATTTATATACCCCCGGCAGTCTACCCTGATGGCTTTGGTCTGGTACACTTATGCCACTCTTACGGTATCCTGTTCGAGCACCCTTGGCGACCCGAATGGGCGTCCCCTTGTTGGGCTCCGTGGTGGGTGAGGCCTGCGGGCAGCGAATATCATAATTTAATCAAATTATGGCAACTCAAAAACAAAGGCTGGGGGCCTCATCAAATAACCCCACCCCTTTTTCTTCTTCTTCTTTTCTTTCTGGGACTTGGTCTTGTGTTGAGCCTGAAGACAATGGCCTCGGTTCCACCCAACTGAGTGGGCCGACTGCCGCTAAGCCTGTGAAGACGATTAGTGCTCCAAGCAAGAGGCCACGTTCCCCCAGTAAGCCGTCTGGACCCCGGAACGATTCTGTGCCTTCTACTGCTTTTGCACCTGCCCTTAACAAGAGGCAACGACCTCTCAGCCATAAGGTGCAGGGCTCCACCACCGATGCAAAGCATGTCCCTGCATCTAAGGAGGCCTTAGGTGCAGTTAAATCCCCTTCCACCCCTTCTTCCTATCCTATCCAGTTTTTTCCATATCTGGGGAGAATGGTGCAGCTTTGTGGAAGGCGTCGCCCTTCCTTATTGCCAAAGCCATTAAGGGCGTTGCTGGTGACGTGACTTGGGTCAAGAAGCTTTGCAATAGCACCTTGTTGGTGGAGGCATCTGCCCCTCACCAGATTGAGGCATTGCTTAGAATGCAGAAACTCGGTGATTTCCACATTGTGGTCGAACCCCATCGCACCCTTAACCCCAGAAGAGGTGTGGTGCAGTGCCCCGACCTATGTGGGGAGTCAGA
The DNA here is from genome assembly GCA_013389805.1 of Trigoniulus corallinus. NCBI lineage: Eukaryota > Metazoa > Arthropoda > Diplopoda > Spirobolida > Trigoniulidae > Trigoniulus > Trigoniulus corallinus. The sequence goes on along the minus strand of JAAFCE010009125.1, from coordinate 8,523,385 downwards.
GGAGAACATGGTGGAGGAGTTCAAGGACCAGGGTGTGGTGGCTGTCTGCTGCACCTTGGTTCGAAGGGATGGAGAATCCCACCCCTCTCACACCTTGGTGCTGACCTTTGGTAGGCCCAAGTTGCCAGAATACATCAGGGCCGGCTACCTACGCTTGCCAGTATGACTTTTCATTCCCAGCCCCCTTCACTGCTTCAATTGCCAAAAGTATCATCATGGCCCAAATTCCTGTTCTGCCATTCCTCCAAGCCTTGTAAGACTGCACCTTATTGCACCAACTGTAAGGGAAACCACCCCACCCCTTCTCGAGATTGCCCTACCTGGTTGCAGGAACGTGCCATCAAGGAATTGCGTGTCAAGAAGGGTATCAGTTCTCAAGATGCGCAGCGGCTACTAGCCTTGCCAGGGACGCCAAGTTGTGGCTTGTCCTATGCAGGAGCTGCAAAATAGGCTGCTGTGTCATCTGTCTGCACCGAGACGGACATATTTCCACACCTCCCCCCACTCATCCGTTTTTTGCCCTCTCAGGCGCGCAAGGTCCATGGGACCACCAGCATTGGCTGCCAGACAGATCCCGACCCCATGCCAGAGGTTTCTTCTGGTTCCATCACTGCCTCTGGCCCAGCCGCCTTGGAGGCCACAGATCCCTCTCATCAAACAGAGGCATATGCTTTCAGCAGCCCCCTTCCTGGCTCAGCCCAGCTGGCCCCCTCCATAGCGGTGGTGGTGGGTGAGAGAGGAGGGAAGAAACCAGGGAGACCCCGCTTTCGTAATGGGGCTACAACATGTATGCAGACACCCGGCAGCAGGGTAACCACCATGTGGGAGGGCTGGCTATTCTTATCCGGAATGGATGCATGCCCATTCCAGAGACTTTGCAGACGCCTCTTCAAGCCGCGGCAGTTTCACTTCAACTGAATGTGCCCACCACTCTATGTTCCCTCTACCTTCCTCCTGGGATTATATCCCATGGGCAGACCTTGACTCCCTCACAGCCCAGCTTCCCACACCCTTTCTGATTATTGGAAAATTTAATGCCCATCACCCCCAATGGGGCTCAGACAGTCGCAACCCCCAAGGGCTCGTTGTGGAACAATGAGTGTCACACAATGGCCTCATTGTCCTCAACACAGGTGCCCCCACACATGTGATGACTGCCACTGGTGGTCTTTCTGTATTGACCTCTCCATCTGCTCTCCTGTGTTGGCGCCAGGTCTCCCATGGGAGGTTCTGTCTGACCCTTGTGGAAGTGACCACTTCCCCATAAGAATTAGCAGTGGAGGTGGGGCATTGCCCCAACAACCACCATGGTGGTGTTTGCGTCGGGCAGACTGGGAGGAGTTTGCTCGTCGAATCCACTTTCGCCCACTGTGTAATTATGATGGCGTCAATGATGTAGTGAGCCACTTCACAGAGGTGGTGATCAGGGCAGCATTGGCATCTGTTCCCCAGAGCTCGTGTAACCCTCCACAAGCACGGGTGCCATGGTGGATGGAGGACTGTCGTAGTGCGATTCGGGCCCACAGCAGCTCTCTTCGCCTCTTCCAGTCTCATCCAACTGATGCCAATCGTGTCAACTACCTCAGAGCCTGGTAATCAAGGAGGTCAAACGCTTCTCAAGTTGTGAGTATGTCTCCTCGCTTACCCACCAAATGCCATCCAAGAATGTCTGGGAAAAGCTGAGAAAAATCCAGGGAAGGTACATACAATCCTTTGGCGAGACATTTACTTCTGCCTTGTGAGGTGGCTGAGGAGCTGGCAAGGACATTTGCAGCCATCTCCAGTTCCCAGCACAACACTGCAGCTTTCCTCAAACAGAAAGAAGCTGCAGGACGCCTTCCAATTAACTTCTCTGGTGGTGTTGCTAAGGGGTATAACGACCCATTTGCCCCTTGGGAGCTGCGGGCAGCTCTAGCACAGGCCCGGGATAATGCTCCCGGTCCTGATAACATCCATTACCAATTGCTATGGCATCTACCTGAGAATGGTCTTTCCTACCTCCTTGAGGTTTTTAATTATATTTGGCCAAAGCGAGCAAAGTTAGTACTGACATGGGTGGTCGCTCGGGAAAGCTGGGTACTGCTAATACCCAATAATCGTCACATTAGTGTAGTATCTGTGCAGTCTATGCATTAGAACTATGCAGTGGATGGGTCTCTAATGACCTTGTAGTTGATGGGACCTTAAACACCAACAAACAACTTAATTATATTTGGCAGCAGCACAAAATCCCTGTAGGCTGGCGGGAGGCTATCATCATTCCCCTCCCAAAACCTGGAAAGGATAGTAGCCTACCCACGAATTAAAGGCCCATATCTTTGACGAGCTGTCTGTGTAAAACCATGGGACTCATGGTTAACTGGCGTCTGGTGTGGTATCTAGAATGGCACCACCTTCTTGCCGATGCCCAATGTGTCTTCTGTGCTGGCAGGTCTCCGGTGGATCATTTGATCGCATTGGAGTCTGCAGTACGTGAGGCTTTTCTCCACCAACAGCACTTGGTAGCTATCTTCTTTGATGTGGAGAAGGTATATGATACCACATGGCGCCATGGTATATTTGAGACCTTGCAAAAGTGGGGTCTCAATGGTAATTTGCCTCTTTTCCTCCATAGGTTTTTGTCCAACCGGACCTTCAGAGTGCATGTGGGTGACACCTACTCCTCTGCCTTTCTGCAGGAAAATGGTGTCCCACAAGGGAACATCCTCAGTGTGACGCTCATTGCTGTTGTGGTGAACGGTTTTCCCTCCTCCATTCACCCCCCGGTACAGCCATCCCTATTTGTGGACGACTTTTCCATCCGGTACCGGGCTGCCACAATGCATGGCATTCAGCGTCAACTGCAACTGGCACTCAATAGTGCCAATGAGGTTGCCAACTCACGTGGCCATAAGTTCTTCCCTGAGCAAACAACAGTAATGCACTTCTGTTGGAAGCGATGGCTTCATCCTGAGTCTCAGCTTACCCTGAATGGGCACCTCCTCTCAGTTGTAGAGGGAGCCTGATTTCTCGGTCTCCGTTTTGACAGTCGTCTGACATGGGTCACACACTTGAACCAGCTCAGGGCTAAGTGCCTTTACTCCCTTGATATTCGGCGGTGCCTGCAGGGAACTGGTTTTGGCAACTTGGCAATATTTTCATATTGGCATCCTTTCCTTTTATTCTTCTTTTTGGCTTTTGCCTTTTCTTTTTTTGTGTTAGTTTTGGCTTTTGCCTTTTCTTTTTGTGTTAGTTTCGGCTTTTGCCCTTCTATGTTAGTGTCTGTCTAGGCCTTTGCCGTTTTTTGCTGTATGTGTTTTGGGTTTTGCCTTTATTTGTGCCTGTTTAGGCTTTTGCCTTTATTTACTCCCGGTTATTTTTGTGGCTTTTGCCTTTTACTATTTTACCCTTAGTGGGCTTTTGCCCTTATTTATTATCATCATGGTGGGTTCGCCTTTTACACCCCCCACCATGGTGATTGTCTTTCTGGGCCCCAATGACCTTTGTAGTCGATGGGCCCTGAAACACAAACAAACACACAATATCTTGGAGCCTAATCCCCAGTTCATTAATGTTCACTAGGAACACCATTGGTGATAATGGACAGCCCTGTTGCAACCCTTTATCCACACCTATCTGTCCTGTATTTATTCCCTCCCAATGGAAATCATAATTAGTGCACATATATAACTGCTGGAGCAGCTCCACTAGCACCTTATTAATCCCATACTTGGGAAGAACTGCCCATAGCTTCTCACCCTTGGCATCTGGAAAACAGAGGTATGCCTTCCATTTCATTCTTTGTACTACTTCCATAATCTGTGTAATCATGTACAGGCTATCGCCTGTTCTATGCCCCTTTCTGAATGCATTTTGGAATTACTAATTTGCCTGACCCTTCCATTATTGTCCCTAATCGCCTTTTTACTATCCCAGCAAATAACTTATACATCCAACTGTTTATAGCTACTGGCCAGTAACTATCCTTGCTCTTTCCCTTGCCCTTGTACAGCATCACAACCCAGTCATCTGGTAGTTTTCCATCCCTTAAACACATTAAATATCCTTAAGAGCATTTCTCTACATTTACTTCCTAGTGCCTTGAGAAACTCATTTGCCACCTTGTCCTCTCCACATGCTTTTCCCAACTTCAATGCATTGATCTCCTTATCTGGTAAAGCAAGCCTCTCCAGCTGATGATCCCTGGCTTGTTATTAGTCTGTTTGGCCATTCCACCACCCTTCCACCTGTAGTGACTTAATTAATTAAGCGATTGTTATTATAAGATTGTTAATTGCTGTAATTTGTTTTTCTTTGTTTACCATTGCATTAAGCATCCTGTCATACTTTAGTTTTGCATGACTATAGAATTCTATGTTTAATAATTTTAAATTTAGACAGCAGACTTCCCATGCTTCATGTCAAAGCCTGCGTCTTGCCATCGTTTATGTGGTCGAGCCCTATTATGTGGAAACCATTTTTGTATGAAGGAGTGTCATGGCATTCTAAATTCGCCATCTGCACATGTTGTAAGTATCAATAATCTTAATTATTTTACCAAAACAATTAGGGCAACAATGCATGGGCAGTTTGCCACATCAGTTGGTGGGACTTGGTCGTGTGGTGTGCTCTTGTGGTTCCTGTTGTAGTTTTTGGAATGTTCATATAACATTTGCAAAAAGTACATTGTAAAAGCCTGTTGTTTACTTCACAACTATTTACCCATGAAAGACGTGTTAATTTTGAACACACCTTATGTAGTCATCAAGAGAATCTGATCAAGTCTTAACAGTAGAAATATACTAGTGAATTATTTAGTAAATGTAAATCCATTGCCCTGGTGGCTGCTTGGTGTCTGCTTTCCGTGTGCTGCACACATTTCATCAAAGAAATAAGTTTCAGCGTTTTCTAAGGGGAAAACTCGATTTTTACAAGGCATAAACCCCCAACGTTACCAGTCAAAGGTAGGAACGTGGGTTTTGGGGCAAAATTTTTGGCTGCGGTAAACTCTGCGAGGTTTGGCTTCATAAGCCTAACCTCGTGGCAGCCCTGCCAATAACAGCATGCATGCTGTTTGTGACCACGTGGGGCCATCCACCAACTACCTACAGTTATTTTTGTTATTTTTATTTATTATTTTTTTCTCTATTTTTTTATTTTTATTTTCACTTGTTTATCCCTACCTTATTACAGTTAATTATTTAAGAATTTATTATCAATTATTATTAATCACTTATTATTAATAATTATTATTATTTATTATTAATTAATAATTTAGTATTGGCTAGTGTGCTGGCATAATATGCTAGTGCACAGGTAGGTATTTCTGTTGTGTGTCTGGGCTTTATTTGGTTCTGGTTATGTACTGCTAGGTGAGTGTGAGACCTCCACTCACCTGGCAATGATAAAGCCTCTAATGAATGTCTCCTGTGGGGTAGGATGGCACCCCACTCAGGTAGCCCTGCAACTATTGCTGTGGGTTCAGGACATCTGACTGGGGTGCCCCCAGTCAGAGTTGTCACACAACATAAAGGAGTTAACCTCAGATTAGGGACTTGGAATGTGGGGACCCTTACAGGGAAAATGGGGGAATTAGTTGACACCATCAGGCACAGGCACATTAGCATTGCACTTCTCCTGGAAACTAAATGGAGGGGAAATAGATCATGGATGCTGGGGGAAGGATACAAACTTACTTATACATGCAGTGAAGAAGGGCAAAATTGGGTGGGCATTGTATTAGTAGGGAGTTGCAGCAGGGGACCACCTCAGTCACAAGAGTTAGCAGTAGGATAATGTTAGTCACAGTAGTTTGGCAGGGTATAGGGCTACATCTCATAAGTGCCTATGCCCCCAAGCAGGCCTGGGTGACACAGCTAAAGCAGATTTTTGGAGTGACTTTGACAAAGTAGTACAGTCAGTAAACAGCAGAATTAGACAGGGCAAGGGAAATAAGCACTTAATTATTGGGGGTGACTTTAATGCCCATGTGGGTAGGAATGGTTCAGGTTATGAGGAGGTACATGGAGGGTGGGGATATGGCATGATCAACTCTGAGGGGCAGAAGGTCCTTGAGACAGCAAGAGCACATGGCCTTGCATTAGCCAATACATGGTTCAAGAAGAGGGAAAAGCACTTAATCACTTTCCAGTCACCACAAGGGAGGTCCCAGATAGACTTTTTCATGGTTAGGAAGCAGCACAAGGCAGAGATTTGGGACTGCTGGGTGCTACCCAGTGAGGATTTTCAGAAGGACAGTTGCCATAAGCTGCTTATGATGGAATTACAAATGGAGGGGCCAGTTAGACAACATACCTGGAAGGGAGAATCATTTGTTAGGTGGTGGAAGTTGCCCACCAAGGCAGTGGAATTCCAGCAGGAGGTTCTCAGCCAGGTTGACTGGGACTGGGATTGGTCAGCCAATGCCATGTGGGACAGGGTTGCTAGGAAGATTAGGCAGTGTGGAGAGGCACTGTTAGGTAGGGGCAGAATAGGAGGAAGTTATCAGGGTAGGCAGACATAGTGGTGGAATGAGGAGGTTGAAGCTGCCATCAAACTAAAGAAGGTAGCTTTCCATAGGTGGAGGGAAATAGGGGATCAGGTTTAAAAGATGAACTATGTTCAGGCAAAGAAAAATTCCAGGAGGACCATTGCCCTGGCCAAGTACCAGAAGTATGAGGCCTTATATGAAAAGTTGGGGACAAGGGAAGGGGAGAATGCAATTTTTAGACTGGCTAAGACCCAGGATAGAATGAGTAAGGATGTTACCAGGGCTATAATGGTCAAGGATACCAATGGTAGGGTCCTGTTCCAGCCAGCAGAGGTAATCAAAAGGTGGGAGGAATACTACCATGGCCTCTTAAATGCAGCCACCTGTGCTACAGCCACAGAAGGCAACCCAATCACTCCTCAGGCAGTGGATAGGGTGAGTGAGGCTGAAATCGTCAGAGCCCTTCGAAAAATGAAAGATCACAAAGCAGTTGGTCCAGATAAGATCCCTATGGATGTTTGGCATACCTTGGGGGCCGCATGAATTACATGGCTAGGGAAGCTATTTAATAAGTTAGCAAATGGGGATAGGATGCCATCTGCATGGATAGAGAGTTGGATAGTTCCATTGTTCAAGGGCAAAGGTGATGTACAGGACTGTGGAAACTATAGAGGCATAAAGCTAATGAGACCATTCTATGAAGCTGTGGGATCGTGTCATAGAATGAGGCCTCAGAGACCAAACAAGTGTCCGAGGAAACCAATTTGGCTTTATGCCTGGTAGGTCCACCATGGAACCAATCTTTATTCTACGACAGGTGATAGAGAAGCATAGAGCAGCAAAAAAGGACCTCCATGCAGTATTTGTTGACATTTAGAAGGCCTATGATAGTGTCCCTAGACAGGTACTGTGGAGCATTTTAAGAAAAAGGGGTAGATGAGGGCCATATTAGGATAGTGCAGGATATGTATGAGGGTCCCATTGCTAGGGTTAGGACAGCATGGGGAAACACTCCTGGTTTCAATGTGCAGGTGGGTGTGCAACAAGGGTTGGCACTTAGTCCATATCTCTTCACTCTAGTAATGGATGAGCTGCTGACGGGAGTGGGAGAATGGGCGCCTCAGTGCCTGGTGTTTGCCGATGATGTAGGGAGGATGGAGGAGTCCAAAGAGGATGCACAAAAAGGCCTACAAGACCTTAAGACAGCAGTGGAAAGAGGGGGCCTTAAGGTCAACATGAAGAAGACTGAATTACCTAGCTTTCAATTTTAGTGACCAGGGGCAAGGGGGAGAGATTTTTGTGTGGGGGAGAGGGGATTCCAGGAGTGCAAGAATTTCGTTATTTAGGATCAGTCTTCCAGAGCAATGGGGAAATAGATTCTGATGTGACCCATAGAATTAATGCAGGATGGCTGAAGTGGAGGCAGGCAAGTGGGGTCCTGTGTGACCGCCGGGTCCCAGTAAAGTTGAAGGGTAAGGTATAGAGAACCATCGTTAGGCCCGCTATGCTATATGGCTCAGAGTGCTGGACAGTTAGGAAGAACCATGAAAAGCAAATGCAAGTGGTTGAGATGCGAATGCTGCACTACATGTGTGGGGTGTCAAGATCTGACAGAATTAGAAACGATTACATTAGAGGTAGCTTTGGGGTGGGAGATATTGCAGAGAAGATGAGAGAGAGTAGGTTAAGGTGGTATGGACATGTGATGAGGAGGGGAGAGGAGGAGCTTACTAGGTCCATTGTGGGACTGCAGGTAATTGGGGGCACCAGGGGTAGGGGAAGACCAAAACGGGCATAGGAGCAGGTGATGCAGAGGGACATGGAGGTGTGTGGGGTGTGGCGGGACTTGGTTGGGGATAGGCGGGAGTGGAGGATTAGAACCCACAGACTGGACCCTGCCTGAGGTGGGAGAAGGGTGAGATGATGATGATGAAATCCATTGCCCTGGCAAGATAACTGTAGAGGTTTAACCACAGGGCGAATACTATCATTCTCAACTGCAGAAATTGCCACTAATTTAAATGCTAAAGAATACTTTCTCTTTAAAACTTTTGTTTCAACAATATCTGCACTAAAGCTTAGTTTACATGACTGTGACTTATTAGGAAGTTCAGCCTATCATGTGAAAATACTGTGAATCGCATTGCACCAGGGTAACCCACAGAACATACAGGAGGAAGAAAAACCCTGGGGTACACCAGTACCTCTGTTCAGGCATGAGCCTGATTCCTTTTTGCAGTATAGTTGTTGTGCAATAGGTCAGACACCATGCAATATTAAAACTGACAAAGCATTAATTTACCTGCCAGAAATTTTGGTTGTAAAATGTTGTGTTGGAACAGTGTGGTAGGCCGGCAGCCCCACACAGACAACCAGCTAATATTCCTGCGGGTTCCAGACGCCTGGCTGGGGTGTTCCTAGTCGTAGCATGTTCAATGGACCCACGGACCCAACCCTGCCACAGGCTGGATAAGGGTGTGATGATGATGATACCAGTACCCCTGTGTAGCATTAAAGAGTTAATCATTAAAAAAATTCAAGTTAACTTGCACGATCACTTCCAGACAGTTTTGAAATAAACGGCGCGTCGTTTATTATTTTTTTTCAGCTGAAAGGTGCACCGGTTATTGCAGGGCGCCGTTTATTAGAATAATTATGGTATGTTTTGGGGAAAGGAAATGCCCCAAATGCCCCAGAGAGAAAAAACTAGGTAATTCTTTTGGCATTTATTGTTAGGCCTACAGTTTCATTGCAGATTTTTTGTTACATAAGTTATCAATATTAGTAGTAAATTAAATATGCATAAGCTATGTAAATTTATCTTGCCAGGGCAATAGATTTACATTTGCAAAATAATTTGCTAGTATATTTCTATTGTTAAGACTTGATCACTTACCCCTCTCAACTTGCCCTGTTTCATTATCTTCCAGACTCTCTTGATGACTATATAAGGTGTGTTCAAAATTAACACCAGTTGTGAAGTACACAACAGGCTTTTACAATGTGTGTTTGAAAAAGTTTTATGAACAATCGTGACCAGAACTGCGAGAGCAAACCATGTGACCACGTGCCTATGACTGCTTTGGCAAACCGCCTGTGTATTGTTGCCCTAAAACCGTGGTCTCATTTGCAATGTCATTTGCACATAAAAGAACTCTTTCTACTATGCAACTGGTAGATGAGGAAAAATTTCTAGGTGTAGGAGCTCGGCCCCCAGCGTCGATTGGGTGCCCCAACGAACAGCAGACTCGTCAATAAATAAGCATAGGAGTTGCAGCTATGGTCGACATCAGGCTGTGGAAAACATCAATATATGTACATACTGTATATAAAAACGGGGGTACCTGACTCTGCCATGGGCATGAAACGGGCTAGGAGTTGCATGTTACTGAAATAATTCCTTGGTGAAACTTATTAGACTGAAGTCTTAAAACCTCAACTGTTGACCACAAGAAGATCATTGATAATTTTTTGCCACAGTGCTGGCTGGGAAAAGGTTCAGTAAGTTCCAGCTTTAGTATGTAAGGTTGTCATATAAGGTAGTAGGGCTGCTGTGATAGCTATTAATTTTTTTTAATCTTTGAAACGACCTATGCACCCTATGTTCATTACAAAATTCAAGATAAATTCTGTTTGGTTGATTATTACGTTTGTGATGCTGACTATCAAGAAAAGATCTTGGATTCCTAATGTAACTGACTGATTCGTTTAGTATTCCAATTGACACCGCTAACAATAGGACTTGTATTTCAATTGCAGGCTGGTGAGAATTGTTCAAAATGTGAAGAACCATGTACATTGCCCCGTCCGAAAGGGTGCAGTCATCCGTGCTATAAGTCATGCCATGTGGCACCCTGTCCACCCTGTCAACAAACCCTTCGCCTAAAATGTCATTGTGGTATAAATGCCATATATGTAAAATGCAGTATATGGAATGTAACCAAAGTCAATGATGATCCTCCTAGCCTGTCTTGTGGAGACATGTGCCCCAAAAAGGTTCGTATTAATGTTCAATATACGACGTTTGTTCTTTTTTACTTCAACTCATGCACAGGTGCAACAAGTGTGCTTTTGGGGTATCTTGAAGGTACTGTAATAGCTTCCATATATATGACTTCAAAAGACTAAAAATAGTTTCATTTTTAAAGAAACACTTGATGATGTTTTTGTGAAGTAAAAAATGATTTGATGGCATTAGTTAGTATTTTGAACAAATTTTGCCTTTTGGAGCCCTCCAAGTTATATCTGCCGCTATTACAATGAATTGATTTAATCATTAGTACTAATGGAATGTTGGCAACAATTATTATAAAACCATATAATTGTCTTCATTTAGCTACCTTGTGGACACCGTTGCCAGCTGCTCTGTCATGCTGGAGAGTGTATGGCAAGCAGTGACTGTCATAAAAGGGTTGCAGTTCGATGTCCTTGTAAACGGATAAAAAGAGATCTGCCATGCAATGTGGTACAAAAATGTCAAACACCTGTGCTATGTGATGAAGTATGCAAGGAGAAATTACAACTTGAAAAGAAGGTATTTAAGAATAGCAGAGGGACATTTGTATTCTTAAGTTAGAAAGGTTTTGGGATTTTGGATTTGGTGATTGAAGCGTTTAGCATTTCCTTTGCACTTACCATACAGTATTTGGCGGCATAAAAGATGCATAAAAATGATCTGCATCTTATCTTACCTGTGTGTCCCCGGGGTTGAATAGGCACACTGCATACCTGCATGTCGTAAGAGGAGACTAAAAGGGGTGACTTTTTCTTGCCCCAGATAGGACAACACCACTGTCGTCTTTGTCTATGACGTGTTCTGGACAGGACTATACCAACATCGTGGTTGTTCGAGTGTTCGTTCTGACTTGTTCTCAGTCGATGTAGGCTCCTCACTGAGGTGACCATAAAAAAACGCCTACCCACATGTTTGCCGTGTGTGGAGACCCGCATCCCTGGGAAAAGTGGATCCTGGAGATTGAGGAGGCGTATGCCCTGTGATGTCTCGGCCACTCCACACTGATTAGGTGGCCGACAGACATCGAGGACTAAGGTTGCGACCTACAGTCTCCAAAACATCACTTCGGCCACAGCTTCCAGGGAAAACGGGCTGCCAAGGTGGATACCCAGTCTTGGTCAATCGGCCAGGGGTGCATAAGTTGTTATGCCCCCTATGGTTGCTGTAAGTGGACTGGCAGTCAACCCCGATGCCAATGGCTCGGTACTCGGGGATTATGCCACCCTAACAGTATCCTGTCCGAGTTGTCTTGAGGACCCAAATGGGCGTCCCCATGTAGGGCTCCGTGTGGTGGGTAAGACCTGCGGGCAGCGAATTCATAATTATTAAATCATGGCAACAATAAAACAGAGGCTGGGGGCTCCTACAAATAACCCCACCCTTCCCCTTCTTCTTTAGTGACTTGTGTTGAGCCGGAAGATGGTGGGCTCGGTCCCACGCAACAGAGTGGGCCGGCTGCCATTGAGTTAATGGAGACAAACACTGCTCCAACTAAGAGGCCGCGTTCCCCCAGCCACCCAACTGGATCAGGGAACACACCTGTGGCATCTAATGCATTGGCACCTGCCCTTAACAAGAGGCAACGACCTCTTAGCCTTAAGGTGCAGGGCTCCACCGCCAATGCAATGCATGTTCCTGCATCTAAGCTTTTAGGTGCAGTCAAACTAACATCCACACCTTCTTCCTACCCTCCCTGGTTTCTTTCCATATCTGGGGAGGATGGTGTAGCCTTGGGGAAGGCGTCGCCCTTCCTTATCGCTAAAGCCATCAAGGGCATTGCCGGTGATGTGACTTCGGTCAAGAAACCGCACAATGGCACCTTGCAATGGCAATGGCACTGCGCAACTGCCCCGCACCAGATAGAAGCATTACTGAAACTGTGGAAGCTTGGTGACATCCCCGTTGTTGTCGAACCCCATCGCACGTTAAACACGAGTAAAGGTGAGGTGCGATGCATCCAATCTACGAGGGGATTCACAGGAGCAAATAGCGGAGGAGCTTAGGGACCAGGGTGTGGTGGCTGTTCGCTGCACCTCAGCCCGACGGGATGGAGAATCCCGCCCATCTGACACCTTGGTGCTGACGTTTGGTAGGCCCAAGGTGCCGGAGTACATCATGGCCGGCTACCTCTGCTTGCCTGTACGTGCCTTCATCCCGAGTCTGCTTCGGTGTTTGAAGTGCCAACGTCTGAATTCCTGTTCTGCCAAGGCCATGTGTGGCACTTTTGGCAGGAAGACCACTCCCCAGAGTCTTTTAAGACTGCACCTTTCTGTATAAACTGTAAGGGGAACACCCCCGCCTCTTCTTGGAATTGACCCACTTGAATGCAGGAACGTGCAAGCCAGTAGTTGCGTGTCCAAAAGGGTATCAGTTTTCCGGATGCGCGGTGGCTGCTAGCCTTGCCAGGGACCTCCAGTCGTGGACAGGAGGTCCCCGGGAGGACCTCCTGCTGTGTCCTCTGTCTGTACCCAGATGGACATGCGACCTCAGCTCCCCCTCTTGTCCGTTTGACGCCCTCTCGAGCCTGTGGGGTCTATGGGGTGCCGGTTTGTACGAGCATTGGCTGCCAGACGGACCCCGACCCCATTTCCACGATTTCTTCCAGCTCTACCACCGCCTCTGGCCCATGTATGGCTGTGCCAGTTTCTTTGTAGGCTTCATCTCCTTTGAAGGCCTCCCTCTCCTTTGAAGGCCAGCCTCCTCCATGGAAGGTGTGGTGGGTGAGACAGGTGGAAAGAAACTAGGAACACCTACTACTACTGCCATGGGGCGTGTGTCCTTGGTTCGTCCATCCAAGCTCTCTGGCCAATGGCAGAGAGCATGGGGTTTTTTTCATGCCCAAACTGGGGCACGATGGGGATTCCTCCTTCCAGATGGAGGAGGACGAACCAATAAAAGGCATCCCTCCCTTTTCTGCAGTGGGACGGAGAAAAGGGAGGAATAGAAACAAGCCACCTAAGTCCACGTGATGGTGAATTTCTTACAATGGAACTGTCGAGGGTCTTCCCACAAGAGGGACGAGATCAGACTTCTGATCACTAGGCACCACCCTGTGTGCATCTCCCTCCAGGAGATACTGTGTCAGTGTGATGCCCCCAGTGTTTGCCACCTCTCGTGGCTATAAGTTCTCCCCTGACAAAACTACTGTCATGCACTTCTGTCGTAAGCGAGGGCTTCACCGTGAGCCTCAGCTTACCCTTGAAGGCCGCCTCCTCCCAGTTGTAGAGGCAGCCCGGTTTCTTGGTCTCCGTTTTGACACCCGTCTGACATGGGTCCCGCACATGAAGGAGCTGAAGGCTAAGAGATTTCGCTCCCTGAATATTCTGCGGTGCCTGCAGTTAACTGGTTTTGGGGCAGATCAAATGGTGATGCTTCTGCTCTACAGATCACTCATTTGATCATGTGTGGATTATCGCTGCGGCTTGTATGGCCTGGCCGCTCCGTCAACTCTCCGGATGCTGGACAGTGTTCATCATGCTGGCATCTGGTTGTCTATTGCAGGGTTCCTCACAAGTCCAGTACTCAGCCTTTATGCTGAGGCTGGTGAACCACCACTAGCTGTGTGGTGTCACAGTACTTGGCAGTGGCATACATTTTGCAGCTGAAAGGTCAGCCGCAGCACCCTACACACCCGGCCGTCTTTAGTAACACTATGAGACGGCCATTGGACCGCTGCCCAGCGGTTCCCCCCCATTCGGTGTGTGGTGGATGGATGGTCTTACCAGCCTGGGTGTGACTCTGCCTAGGGTGCAGCCTGTACTGCTGGCGTCTGTGCCACTGTGGACAGTGCCAGAGCCAAGTTTAGATTTAATGCTTGCAGCCTTACCCAAAACCAGTACCGATAGGTCAGTGTACCAACAATGGTTTGGACGCCTCTCTTGGACCTATCAAGGTTATGTTTTTATTTACACAGATGGGTCGAAGGATGGCTCCTCGGTGTGTTGGTCAGTCTTTACAACTGGTCATCTCATAGGGGACGCCTTCCGGGCTTCGCAAGTGTCTTAACTGCAGAACTCACAGCTCTGCACAGGGCACTGGAACTCATCCAAGTGTTGAACGACCGACACTTTGTTGTTGCTACTGACTCCCTATGCTCCCTTCAGCTGTTGCACACTGTATATGGCAGACATGCCATCATTCAGGGTGTGCACAGATTGCTGCTTGTGATTCGTAAGCAGGGCAAGGCAGTGTTGTTTATGTGGGTCCCGGGGCATGTTGGCATCATGGGCAATGAGAGGACAGATGCCCATGCCCATCAGGTAGCCCACTTGTCATATATACCAAACACTGCTGTCCCCTCCTCTGATGCCCTCCCGATGGTGCGGCGGTCCATCCATGACCAATGGCAGTCCCAGTGGTTTGCGGAGACCACCAACAAACTCCGCATGTCCTCTTGCCGCCAGTCGCAGAGGGAGGAGGTTGTGCTTGCTCAGCTTTGGATCAGTCACACCGTCCTCACCCACTCCTACATTCTACAGGGTGAGGACCAACCATGGTGTTACTTCTGTTGGGAGCCTCTCACAGTGGCGCATATCTTTAGTCACTGCGAGAGATACCGAGAACTCTTTTGCCGACTGGGATCACTTGGGGATAACCCCCAGGCAGTGGAGAGCTCGCTGGTATATGTGAAAGAGGCTGGCCTCTTTTACAAAATTTGAATTATACACGGTTGGTTTTTAGACATCTTTGCATTTATTCTTGAATTATTTTGGCTTTTGCTTTTTATTTCTGTGTCTGTTTTGGCTTTTGCTGCATTTATTGTAATATCTGTCTTGGCTTGTTCCAATATTATTGTTCTGTTCGTTTTGTCTTTTGCCGCTTTTATTGTTAGGTATTTTTTTGGCTTTTGCCGCTTTTATTGTTATGTATGTTTTGCCTTTTGCCACATTTATTGTTATATCTGTTTTGGCTTTTGCTGCTTTTACTTTTCTGTGTGTTTTGGCTTTTGCTGCTTTTACTTTTCTGTTTGTTTTGGCTTTTGCCTATATTTATTCCTAACTATTTATTTGGCTATTGCCTTTTTATTGTTATGGGTTGCCATTATTTATTGCCATCATGGTGGGATTGCCATTTACACCCCCACCATGGTGATTGTCTTTCTGAGCCCTAATGACCTTTGTTGTCAACGGGCCCTAAATTACCAACAATCAATCAATCAATCATGCATCTTATATGTAAAGTTTCGAATTCCATGGGTTAGTGTTCAATGCCCATCCATTATGTTTAATTAGAGCAAATTATATTATATTTCTAATTTTAATTGAATACACTGCAACCAGCCTTGATAGGCCAAATTGTCAGTGGAGAGAATGACCCTCATTCCCAATTTATAACCCCCAAGGAACCTGAAGCATAACATCTGCTCTGCCAAATATTGCATACCCTCTATAATGGCACCTGCTTGCAGAAACTTCCTCACATTGTTCTCACTAAGAGAATTTCATTGCTGAATGACCCTTGGAAGAAAAGACCAGTAATACGAGTCTGTTTGTACCCCAACTTCCTTCAGTTTGAAAGGATGATCCTTTTTCCCCTTATAGTCTGCCAGGGGTAAGCTGACTCCTGGAGTACCTTGATACCCTAATTTCAGCAGTCTGTGAAGAAGCTTAATGCTGTCAGATACCCGCCTCTGTGTAGTGAGTCCCACTCTAATTCTGCAATCAGGGCTGAGATGTTCAACCTATGAGAGAAGCGATGCAGCCAAGGTAACCCTTGCTTAAAGGGAAACCAAATTGGACTACAGTGCTCCACCATTGGCTGTAACAGTAAAAAATAGGCTACTTCTTTTACTTCCTTTGTGTTCTCTCCCAAAACTCTTAAACAATTGGAGAGTGCACCCTGCCTTCCCAATCAATTTGTCAATGTGCTCCTTCCGGGTGCCCTCAGTGTTTAAAATAACACCACGATGCTTATGGGTCTCAACTCTATTATCCCTAACACCACCTATGCAATAAGTAAAATCAACTTGCTTTGTAGGCCTACTTATGCTAAGAAAGCTACATTTGTGCAGGTTTAATGACAACTCCTACTTTGTTCTCCAATCATGTATCTTGTTTAGGTGCTCTTGCAATTCTGTGCAGGAAAATAACCCTTCATCCACTACCCTTGCAATGCGCATGTCATCTGTAAATAGTTCAAGAAAAGATTGTATGTCAAGCCCAATGTCATTAACATAAGTTGTATAGAGTAAAGGTCCCAATGCACTTCCCTGGGGTACTCCTGATGTCACAGGTGTCCATCAAAAAGGACTCTCAGCTGCCTGTCATTCAGGTAGGCCTTTACCCACTGAATAACCTTACTATGAATCCCTGACTTGGACATTTTATGAAACAAGCTTATCATGGGGCACATGACAAAGGCCTGCTAAAAGTCGAAGAATGCAACATCAACTGGCTTACCCTTGTTTAGAGCTCTCCGTCACATGACCTCCCTTTCCTAAACCATGCTGATTATTGCTAAGGATGCCATTTTCCTCCAAGTATCCCATAATATGTGAGAATAATATATGCTCAAATATCTTGCAATCAGCACTCGTTAAAGATATTGGCCTGAAGCATCTAGGATCAGTCGTATCCCCTGCCTTGAAGACTGGCACAACGTTTCCCAGCCTCCAGGAGGAGGGAACAATGGCACTGACTAATGACTTTTTAAAAATTTTGCCCAAATAGTAGCTAACAATCCCTGAAAGTCTTGGTAGAATAAATGGAGAAATGTTATCAGGTCCCATTGCCTTATGGACTGCTAATGTATGCAAAAGCTTCTTAATTTCCTCTCTAGTAATGACAACCTCCTTCATTCCCCCTTGGGAGCAGCAAATTGCATTGAACACAGAACTTCTCGTCTGATCACTGCAGTTAAGCAGCACAAACCCAGCTAGTACTGCAATGGGTGGCCACTTGGGAAAACTGGGTACTGCTAATACCCAAAAATCGTCTCATTAGTGTAGTGTCTCTGCATAAAACTATGCTGTGGATGGGGCTTTAATGACCTCGTAGTTGAAGGGCCCTAAAACACCAACGAACAAACAATCCATTCCACTTGATAATCCCCAACTGACCCTGGAGGGTAATTACCCCTGGTATTAATAAATGTTTTTGCAAATGAATCACTAAAGATATTTACTGCTATAAAACTATCTTTAATTAAGTTTCCTGAATGATCCCTAACAGCTGGAACCTTCTAAACCCACTTTCTGCACATTTTTAGGTACCCCCAGAATGTTTTGGGGGTTTTTTTTAACCTTTCTTTCAAAACTATTGCATTGGAAATTATTGTAGGCATTTTTAATTTATCCTTTTGCCCTTCTCCTGGGTTCCTTAAAAGTGGGCTCATTATCTGGGTTTAGCAGATTCCTAAATAAGTTCTTGAGTCTTCTCTGCTTAGCCAAAGTTGTCTTCACTTCCTGGGTATACAAATCTGGATAACTGTTGTCCCACTTCTTAGTAGGGATGGCCTGTCTTGTACCCTCCTCGTCCACCCAAGCTCTTCGGCCAACAGCAGAAAGCACTGAGTGGCAGCATGCCCAACTGGGGCATGATGGGGATTCCTCCTTTGAGATGCAGGAGGAAGACCCAATTGTAGGCACCCCTCCCTTTTCTGCTGTGGGACGGAAAACAAATGGAGGGATATAAATATACCTCCAAAGCCCACCTAATGATGAAACTCCTTCAATGGAACTGTCGAGGTTTTTCCCACAAGAGGGATGAGATCGCAATGCTGATCTCATGGCACAACCCCATCTGCATCTCCCTCCAGGAGATCCTCTGCCGTAGTGATACCCCAGTTTCGTTACAGGGCTACAACAGGTATGCAGACACCCACCAGCAGGGAAACCACCCTGTGGGAGGGGTGGCTATCCTTATCCAGAATGGATGCATGCACTTCCCACTGACTTTGCAGACGCCTCTCCAAGCTGTGGCAGTTTCACTGCAACTGAATGTGCCCACCACTCTATGTTCCCTCTACCTGCCTCCTGTGATTGATATCCCATGGGCAGACCTTGACACCCTCACAGCCCAGCTTCCCAGACCCTTTCTGATTATGGGAGATTTTAAAGCCCATAACCCCCAAGGGCTCCTTGTGGAACAAGTGGTGTCACACAATGGCCTCATTGTCCTCAACACAGGTGCCCCCACACATGTGATGACTGCCACTGGTGGTCTTTCCTGTATCGACCTCTCCATCTGCTCTCCTGGGTTGGCGCCAGGTCTGCAATGGGAGGTTCTGTCTGACCCTTTGTGGAAGTGACCACTTCCCCATCAGGATTAGCAGTGGAAGTGGGGCATTGCCCCAACAACCATCATGGTGGTGTTTGTGTCGGGCAGACTGGGAAAAGTTTGCTTGTCGAATCCACTTTCGCCCACAGCGTGATTTTGATGGGGACAATGATCTAGTGAGCCACTTCTCAGAGGTGGTGATCAGGGCGGGTGTGACTCTGCCTAGGGTGCAGCCTGTACTACCGGCCTCTGTGCCACCCTGGACAGTGCCAGAGCCAAGTTTAGATTTATTGCTTGCAGCCTTACCCAAAACCGGTACCGATAGGTCAGTGTACCAACAAGAGTTTGGACGCCTCTCTTGGACCTATCAAGGCCATGTTTTTATTTAAACGGATGGGTCGAAGGATGGCTCCTCGGTGGGTTGGTCAGTCTTTACAACTGGTCATCTCATGGGGGGGCCGCCTTCCAGGCATTGCCAGTGTCTTAACTGCAGAACTCACAGCTCTGCACAGGGCACTGGAGCTCATCCAAGTGTTGAATGACAGACACTTTGTTGTTGCGACTGACTCCTTGTGCTCCCTTCAGCTTTTGCACACCCGATATGGCAGACATGCCATCGTCCAGGGTGTGCACAGATTGCTGCTGATGATTCGTAAGCAGGGCAAGACAGTGTTGTTTATGTGGGTCCTGGGGCATGTTGGCATCATGGGCAATGAGAGGGCGGATGCCCATGCCCGTCAGGTGGCCCAGTTGCCAGATATACCAAACACTGCTGTCCCCTCCTCCGATGCTCTCCCGATGGTGCGGCGGGCCATCCATGAACAATGGTGGGCCCAGTGGATTACGGAGACCACCACCAAACTCTGCACACTGAAGGACACCCCAGAGCACTGGGGGTCCTCGTGCCGCCAGTCGTGGAGGGAGGAGGTTGTGCTTGCTCGGCTTCGGATCGGTCACATGTTCCTCACCCACTCCTACATTTTACGGGATGAGGAACAACCATGGTGTGACTTCTGTTGGGAGCCTCTCACAGTGGTGCATATCTTTAGTCACTGTGAGAGATACCATGAAATGAGATACCGTCTGGGAGTCAGTCGTGAGCTCTCCACCTCACTTGGGGATAACCCTCAAGGGGTTGAGAACTCGCTTGTATTTCTGAAAGAGGCTGGCCTCTTTCACAAAATTTGATTTATACATGGTTTTTAGACAGTTTTCGCATTTATTCTTGTCCTATTTTGGCTTTTGCCTTTTATTTCTGTGTGTGTTTTGGCTTTTGCCGTATTTATTATAATGTCTGTTATTGGCTTTTGCCACAATTATTGTCTGTCCGTTTTGGCTTTTGCCGCTTTTATGGTTGTGTATGTTTTGGCTTTTGCCACTTTTATTCTGTATGTTCGACTTTTGCTGCATTTATTGTTATGTATGGTTTGGCTTTTGCTGCTTTTATTGTTATGTCTTTTTTGGCTTTTGCCGTTGTTATTTTTACTGTCTGTTTTGGCTTTTGCCTTTGTTATTTTTAATGTCTGTGTTGGCTTTTGCCTGTATTTGTATTCCATAGTTATTTGGCTCTTGCCTTTTTTATTTTTTATTAGTTTTAGTGGGCTTTTGCTGTTATTTATTGCCATCATGGTGGGAAGGCGATTTACACCCCTACCATGATGATTGTCTCTCTGGGCCCTAATGACCATAGTAGTCGATGGGCCCTAAAATACAAACAAACAACAAACAAATCCTTTTTTGTGTCAGTTTTGGCTTTTGCCCTTCTATGTTAGTGTCTGTCTAGGCCTTTGCCATTTTTTACTGTATGTGCTTTGGCTTTTGCCTTTATTTGTGTCGGTTTAGGCTTTTGCCTGTTTAGCTTTATCTGTTTCGGCTTTTGCCTTTTACTATTTTTACCCTTAGTGGGCTTTTGCTCTTATTTATTATCATCATGGTGGGTTGGCCTTTTACACCCCCCACCATGGTGATTGTCTTTCTGGGCCCTAATGACCTTTGTATTCGATGGGCCCTAAAACACAAACAACAACAACTCCAATGCTGCCAGATGACTGTATGAGTCACGTTTTGGTACTTACATCAATGATTGTTCCACAAATTTTGCCTTACTGAAACACAAAACCTTAAAGTAACTCTAACTAAAGTTATTGTGGGTGCCACCCCTGTGTGTGTCTATCAAATATGGTAGTTGCACTTTGCAACTTTGCAAGTTGTCGTTGCACTTTGCACAGTTGCACGTTGCACTTTAGCTGCCAATGTGTTTAGTAGTGAAGGGAGTTGCTTTGGTTGGCAGTTCATATTCAGAAATCTATATGATTTCTTTTTCGGTGAAACAGCATAGCACATTAGCATTGGGTAGTGCTGACAATAATGATTCTCATGAGACCTTTTGTAGTGTAAAATAATAGCTGAAACTTACAGTTTAAATTTCCTTATCAGGCACAGAACGATGCAGAATTGAAACGAAAGAAAGAAGAAAAAGAAAAAGCTAGAGAAGAATTGGAGTGGTATGAACGGAAATTTCATATCAAGAAACGGAAATATAGAAAACCAAAAGAGCTGCCAGAAACTAGTAGACGCAGTTGGACAGATCACAAATGGACTATTGTGATATTAATGTCATTAGTGCTAATTCTTTTAGCATACCTAATTGCAGTGATGTAATGCCAATAAACCACAAAGGTTGTTGATTTCAAAAACCATATTGTTCCCTGTAATTCAATTCAACTAGGTAAAGAACAGATAAACACCTAACCTTTTTTAGACTTCGCTGGCAGAGCAACGGAGGGGAATGTCTTTTAAGCTTCCTAAAGGCCAATACGTTAAGCAGACGTCAGTAGAATGTACCCAGGATATCTGTCACACATCTGTGTAACCATAAGAGGCGAATTGTGCTGTAGACCATCAACTGGAATATTTGTTGCCTTCCATTTCTTTACCACAAAGGAATGCTCCTGGCAGGGACATGGCAGATGTAAATATTAAAATGCAATAAATTCAAACAATAAATTTCCAAACACATTTACCCTGAAAACACATCAAAATTCAGGATTGTTATCCAGGTGACAAAGTTAGGAATTTCACAGCAATTAAGCATAAACTTAAAAGTCGGCATAAAATCATAAATAAACTGAAGACGAAAACTTACCACTAGAATCCAGGTCCACCATCAACAAAAAGAGAAACTCCTTGGTATCTAATCAATTGAAAATCTACCCTTAAAAATACCGAAAATTCCTGGAAAACATAGGGAACATGAAATAAAAATGCTATTCTTAAATATTAAAAGAAAACGAAAAGAAATATACTAGGCTGAAAAAGTCTGCATGTGCATAAGATGTACACAATCATTTTCTATAAAAAGTATTAATCCCTATAGGTACAGTGCAGCCCAATATGTATTACTGTATTATGTCGCATATAATATGCACTTTTTTCCCAAAAAGTTGGATGTCATTTTCAGAGGAATACTAAGCACACATAAAGAATACTGGATAATCCATCGAAAGCAAGAAGAGACATGTTTGCTTATTAACCTCATTTAAGTTCTATTAGATGCT
Organism: Trigoniulus corallinus; assembly: GCA_013389805.1. Taxonomy (NCBI): domain Eukaryota; kingdom Metazoa; phylum Arthropoda; class Diplopoda; order Spirobolida; family Trigoniulidae; genus Trigoniulus; species Trigoniulus corallinus. The sequence goes on along the minus strand of JAAFCE010009125.1, from coordinate 8,501,128 downwards.
CTTTTGAGTTTTATAAATGAGCCATTCACAAGCCAAATCGATTAACTCCACTTCTTTAAATTTTTGAAATTTTAGTGTCAAAGCTCTTGTTCAGACATAACTTTTATTATGTATAATAAATTTCTGAAATAATATAAATTAACACCATTAAAAATCAAAAATTTTTTTGGCCAGTGAATAATTAATAATTTCTTTCAGAAGCCATTCTGACTAACTCCATACTGTAATGTAAATCATTGTTTGTTGTTGTTGTTTGTTGGAATTTAAGGTCCCGTCAACTACGAGGTCATTAGAGACCCGTCCACTGTATAGTTCTAATGCATATACTGCATAGACACTACACTAATGCGACGATTATTGGGTATTGGCAGTACCCAGCTTTCCCGAGCGACCACCCATGTCAGTACTTACTGGGGTTGCGCTGCTTAACTTCAGTGATCAGACAAGAACTGGTGTGTGCAATGCAACTCGCCACTCCCATAAATCATAGCAATAACGAAAATTCTGTTTTTGATAGTGAGAAAATTTGGATAGCAAAAATTGAAAAGGCCACTCATCTAAATAGGATGAACAGGCTCACAGTCAAATGGCTGCGGATTGAATGTCACAATTTGATAAAAGTTTTAGTTAGTATTTTCGTTTTACTTAGAAAAACCTTTGCCATTTCTAAATCTTACTACATCAGTAGCTTATTATAAGCAAAATTTATATGTTTATATTTTTGGTTGTCATGATTTTAACAAAAATATAAGCCAGATGTTTGTTTGGTCTGAAACTGAAGGATCTCGTGGGTGTCAAGCAGTTGGGGTCTGCAACAAAAATATATAATGTGAGTCTGATTTGGGTGTTATACTGCATGCTTCAACGTGCAGGCTGGGTGCATCAAGGATCAGCACTTAGCCCATATCCATTCACTAGTAATGGATGAGCTGCTGATGGGAATAGGGGAATGGGCCTCTCAGTGCCTGGTACTTGCTGATGATGTGAGAAGGCTTGAGGAGTTGAAAGAGGCTGCACAAAAGGGCCTACAGACAGTAAAACAGCAATGGAAAGAGGCGGCCTTCAGGTGAACATGAAAAAGAGAGTGTACCTAGCTTTCAATTTTAGTGGCAAGGGGTGAGATTTGTTGTCGGGGATTGAGAGGATACCAGTGGTGCAAGAGTTTCGTTATTTAGGATCAGTTTTCCAGAGCAATGGAGAGATAGATTCTGATGTGACACATAGGATTAATGCAGGATGGCTGAAGTGAAGGCAGGCAAGTGGAGTCCTGAATGACCTCAGAGTCCCAATAAAGGTTTACAGAATGGTTGTTAGGCCTTCTGTGCTGTATGGCTCAGAATGTTGGGCAGCTAGGAAGAACCATGAAGGAGAATGCAAGTGGCTGAGGTGTGAATGCTGCACTACATGAGTGGGGTGTCACAAACCAACAGAATCTGTAATGATTACATTAGAGGTAGGCTGGGGTGGGAAACCACAGAGAAAATGAGAGAACAGTGGATGAGGTGGTATAGGCATGTAGTGAGGATGGGGAGGAGGAACTCAGTAGTCCATTATGGGACTGCATGTGTTGGAGCACCAGGAGTGGGGGAGACCAAAAACCAGCTTGCTACCCATTGGTTTTCATTGCCTGAGCTGAGCACACTGACTGCCATCAGACAGTCTGGACTATAGTGAGCGCCTAGCCTTAGGTGTGACACTGTGGTGGTGGAGTAATCATTTTAGCATTGGATGGGAGTGAATTCCCAGTCAGACCCTTGCTATCGTGTAGTTGCTCGTCCACCTAGATGACTGCAACGCAACTTGCAATCGACTAGCAAATGACCAACTGCAAAAGGATTGGCATGTCAGTTGCATGGCCGACACTTGTGCAACTTTTTTTAAGTTTTTATTGTCAACCCTAGTACAGCAACGCAGCAAAGAACGCTTTCAATACACGCCATTTCAATATACAGATATTTGTCCAATTGCAAAGAACCAGTGGTGTCACAAGGGGTCTGTGGGGGGTGGGTGTGTTCTGCATCGGTGACACCACTCACACCAAGACAAATGGGTGACACCAAAGCAGAAGAAGCAGCTTTTTTCCAGGAGAGGGAGTGACACCATGGCGTCCCCACACCGGGTAACGCCAACCCCAGTGACGCCACTGCAAAGAATGCTTTACTTTTCAAAGAGCCTCGATTTAAGACACTGTTATCACACTTGTCCATATTCAACAACAACATTACAATAACTAACTGCACGGTTTGCCATTGTGGACGAGACTGATGAAAAGAAAGTTGCAAGACGTTAGTTGCAAGAGAGTTGCACTGGTGGACGAAGGGATGTGCAATGCAACTCATGCAACTGCCATAAATGCATTGGGTTGCAGTTGCATTGCGTTGCGTTATGCTGGGGGACGAAGGGCCTTACTGTTGTTATCTTGCAGTTATAGCTGAAATAAAATGAAAAATAAAGGACTAAAACCATGCGAAAGTTTGGAAAATTAAATATGTTTATTTCTTTTAAAATACAATAAGAAATTCAAATTGAATTCATACCCTGGTTGAACACTTGAAATTCAATATCCCTGAGAAGAACTAGAAGAATGGTTGAAAAACTCTTAACCCCCTTTAAAATTGACCCTGAAAGCAATAAATTATATGATTTGACAAGATTCTATTCAAAAGAATGAGCAATAAAACAAAGTGCAAGTACCTCAGAAACTCCTAACGCCTGTAAAAAGAAAAACCCCTCACCCTTCACCGTTCCCTGTCTTTTAAACTCCCACCACCTATAAAAATAAATAAAATAACTTAAGTTATTACCTTACTAAAAAATCCCAAGTCCCTTAATCCCTAAAAGATCCCCAAGCCCCTAAAACAGATCCCTCAGAAAACAACAACATGTGCAGACATTTCATTTTTTCTAAAGTAATAAAAATTTTATGGGAATCAAATCAAACCCTAGATTGGATAAACCAAAGAAAGGAATGTTAAAAAACAATATAAAAAGGAAGAAATGAAAAGAGAAATCAGCATTCCAGCCATCAAGAAGAACGAAAACGGGTAATAGTGTAGTTTAATGGTTGGAATTATTTCGTCATTCGTAGCAGATGGAATGTGGCGCTTCAGTCGGTATAACTTCGTGAAAATACTCGTTCCAGTGTCTGCTGCACATGCTATTGTTTTGAAATTGTTTGGACCGCCTACATAATGAAAGTGATTCGCGAAGTATTAGGCGTCTTGGAATCAAGGTAAAGAACTTCATGAATATATTTAATGAATATCTTTCTCGTTATTTTAACAGGAAGCTTTCGATTTATTTAATGATTTCGATTCATGAATTTATTTCTCATTATTTTAACTGGAAGCTTTCGATTTATGCGATGCTTTTCATGAATGTCATGAATTTACTTTAATGAATTGCAATGCTTTTCATGTTGATTTTACCATCAGAAAAACCACTAATGCAGACAATGGATATGCTGGGGAAAGTATTATTCCATACTTCATCTCACGTTTTCATGCATAGAAGTCATTGAAATGTCTGAAATTAACTAACTACATTAGACTTTGAACAACTTAAAACTGAAGTTGATGCCTTGCCTTAGAAGGACTTGGTCGTCAGATGTCTTGGAATTAGTGGACATGAGAAATATGCAGGTAACTTTAATTGCATTTGCTTTTAGTGCGGTATTATTTGATGAGTTATTGGTATGTGGATTGCATGTTATTAAATATTATTTGTTTACAGGAAAGAATTGCGTATTCCAAAACTTCTAAGGGAAAGTATTTCAACTTCTTAGGATATTTTTTCTCCATTTATTACATTTGGAAAATATTTATTGTAAGCTATTCTTTCAGATGGTGTTGAGACTGCATGAATGAAAATGATGGCAGGTGATATACTTTTGTGATTTCATTTCAGTGTATGGTTAACAATGTTGGCAGGGTCGATCCCATCACACGAGGGATTGCAATTGCTGTCAATTACATGGGGTTTACTTTTGACGTGAGTAAATATAAATGATGTTAGTAAATGCAACATTTTCAACCCAGTAACAGTTAATAGTCTTGCTATACATTTCTGTAGGTTAAGTTTTGGTCTCAGCATATATCTTTCCTGCTGGTTGGTATTATCGTAGTGACCAATTCGTGGGCTTCTAATTACCTTCACCTAAGTATGATGTCTCATTATTCTTAATCGCCCAAAAAATTCCATTACATTGCTAATAATATCCCTTTTTATTATAATTTAGTTTTTCTATGCAATTGCCAGTAGTAAGTCGCCAAACATAAGTGTTTTAGCACTAGCTCAAATAATGGTGAGTGTGGTATAATATTAGTCTTTCTTTCAATAAAGATGCTACATGTTTGCATTTCATTATTGAATGCCAAAGTCGCCCTTTTATATATTTCATACCTTTGGTTGTTCTAATGAGAATGAACATGCCACAACATTACAGGTATATCATGCATTATTTTCATATTCATTTTTAAGTGCAAATAGATTGGATTAGTTGCACTCTTAATGTGAAATGATTCATTTTAGGGTCATCAAGGGTCATTAGGGTCATCAAGTAAAATTTAGCTTTTGAAAATGATTGCCTGTCAGACAGTTCACTCATGGAAAAAAAATTGCAAGACATTTCAAGCACTAATAATCTTTAATAATCACTTTTCATCTTTAATAATCAATAATGAGAATGCTCAATCAACAGGTTGAAATAAAATATCAAAAAAATAATATAAAATGATATCAATTAAAATGTCAATATATCACAATGTCAGTATATCAATATATCACAGAAATCACAATATATCACAATCACAATCTCAGTACATCACAGCAATCTCAGCACATCACAGCAATCTCAGTACGTCACAGTAATCTCAGCACGTCACAGCAATCTCAGTACATCACAGCAATCTCAGTACATCACAGCAATCACAGTACATCACAACAATCTCAGTACAGCACAGTAATCACAGTACATCACAGCAATCACAGTACATCACAGAAGTCACAGTACATCACAGCACTCACAGTACATCACAGCATGCACAGTACATCACAGCAATCACAGTACATCACAGCATGCACAGTACATCACAGCACTCACAGTACACCACAGCACTCACAGTACACCACAGCAATCACTGTACATCACAGCAACCACAGTACACCACAGAAATCACAGTACACCACAGCAATCACAGTACATCACAGCAATAAAAATAGCAATTATAATCGTGTCTTGCTAGAAATTAACGTTGCAGGGCTTTGTTATAAAGGGGGTAATTATCCGCCAGAGCCGTGAGAATTGCAGAAAACATGTCTCCAGCAGAAACTCTATTGCAGAACATGAATTCTTGCAGGTAGGATGAGAACAGTGGCCTAGATGTTCCGAACTGTCAACGAATTTTCCTCTTGGTGTGCATCCACATGTTTTCTATGTTCTGCATGTGGATGCTGCGATCCTCAGGGTTGACAAAGTTCTCTTCATGGATTACAACGTCGTGTGTATATATGCCCCCATGAGTTTGGTCAATGCCAGCATATGATGCCCAACCATCTGATATAATGCATGTTCCAGGTAATATTTGGTGCATTATAATGTCTTGAAGGACATGTGCAGATCAGTTTGGGACCTTGATGAGGAAGCATTTACCCATTCCTCTCTCTATACTGTCAAATGCCCAGTGGCCTTCTCGCCACTGGCCACGATTGTATTTTTGGTGAAAGTACTTTGTCTCATCTATTTCGACTACAATAGGTAAGCCTGCATCATCAAGGCCACCGATTTGGTCAGGATGGTGTTCTAACCATGTTGCACATTCCTCCTGCAGAAAATTGCACCAATCCACACAGGTGTGGTTGGTGCTTATTTGTGCTTCATGCTTCATAGTAGTTTGCGGGTGATCACGGGCCCAAAAATGTTACCATGATGACCTGTCTCAGTGAGAGGTGGCTGCAAAAAAAGAAGACCCTTGCCTTATCGATGTTTTCTTGTTGCACGTTGAGCAGACCCACATCTTACCATCTTTACCTTGTGCATAAACAACTAGGGAACAGAGTTGCTGACATCGTCCACAACAGGAGGTGTCTTGGATCAAGCCCCGTTCCGCTAGCCAATCCATGCAGTGGTCAGGGTTTGAAATGGCTGGCAGCAACGTTGAAATTCTGACCACCTCATTTCTGTCACACATGGCAATGACAGTGTCTGGTGGCACGATATGTGTGGGCCCACGAGGTCTCCCAGCCATACTGATAAACACAAGGGTAAACCAAAACAGTAACAAAAAACACAAATCAGGATAAATCCAAAAAGTAGCAATAAACACTGATATAAACGTTGAACTAAAACAAATTTGAGAGAACAGCTAATATTCTTACAAGGATGTAAGTTAAAATAGCCTTCTTCCACATTGGTGACCTGGATGTGATCCTTGCTTGTATTAATTTCTAAACTGGAAATTCATTTTTTTCAAAGCTAATATTGCATTTGTGTTCAACAGAGTATTTTTCTCTCAACAAATACGTTTCTAATAGAGAGATTTCTAACCAGTGATTGAAGATTGGATTAGCAGATATTATCATCTTCATTAATTTTGAGCTTTTTGTCTTCTGTGGTTCGAGTAGTCTCAGCACTTCACAGAAGACTTGTAATATTGTTTCGTTTTTAAAATAACATTTTAGGAGGTAATATTAGAAGATCTGTGAGGATAAGGTGGTATTTTCCTTTTTGTTAACATAAGAACCTCAACTTTACAAATGGAAGGAACCAGCCAAAACCCTGATCTGGGATTTACAGCTTCATCTGAAGATGAGAGTAATCTCAACATAATCCAGCATGCAGGACTTAAATATCTCAACCCGCCACTTTTTGGACAGAAGATCCATAGGCTTGGTTCGCTGCGATTGAGCATCGCTTATGCATTTATTTAATTAGGAGCGATGCCAAAAAAAAATTGATATGATGGTAGATGCCTTACTACCAGAAATAATTTTGGATGTAAGAGACCTAATTTTAAAACCTCCAGTTAGGGATTTCCTATGAGGCTTTAACCAGTTAAAATTTTGGGGTAAAAAAGGGTAAAATTTTGTTTTATGATGAATATATTCATAATGCATGCATATTCGTCATGCATCTTTGGCAGTGACCATTGGCAGTGAATTTTGCAAGTTTCGTTATAAGTAAAATATATTCATAAACTACATGAAGTTTGGAATATTTCTTTTGGAATATTTGGAATATTTTGAATATGTCTTTGAAAATGTATCCTTGTATTTTTTTTAGTCATCACTGAAGTAATAACGGTTTCATAGACAGTAGAACCTCTGTAAGTAGACCACCCTAGGGTGGAAGAAATGTGGTCAACATATGGAGGTGGTCAACTTATGGAGAACTAGGTGTATTGTACTGATAAAGGGGTATTGCTTTTATTGGATACAACTGTATGAAATGCTCCATAATCAAAACTATTACTGCTAGAGGATTGGCATAGCAAGCCCCAATGCCATTGATCTGGTAGTTGGGGTTATGCCTCACCAGCAGTTAGCTGCATCAGATTCATTAGAGGTTTACACTTCATTGCCCATTTCAACAATACTTTCAAAGGCTACTCCTTAAAATTCTGCTATGGAAGATGGGCTGTATGATGAGGCCAAAATGTTGTCTGTTGGTTTGTGATAAATCCAACTTTCCTAAAACATGTCAACATTGTTTCAGGTTTAATTTTTTCCAAGCAGAACTATCCAAAGTGCAGCACCCAGAGCATTAATGGATGCAGCAAATGAAGCTGCTTCCACAGGCTGGTGACACTTGTTTTACCAATAATTCACTCCAGGGTGTGGGCTTAGTAAAAACACTTTGAATTTGATAACAGCCAGGATTTTCTGAAAGGGGGATATGACGCGATAGGGTGTATACCTCTTCATTATATTCGAGGCCCAAGGGGGGGGGGGGTTTAAACCCCCCCTGGCTATGCCACTGGGTTGGATCCTTGAGGTTGCATTTGGAAGAAAGTTAAGTGGCAAATTTGTCAAGTGACTGACTTGCAGTTCAGCAGGGCAGTTGTCTACTGTTAGTAGGATAGATCATTTCTTGATCCACACCTCTTACCTGTCTTCAAACAGGGCAGTAGTCATTCATGTGCATTTGTTTGATCTCCATGTTACAGGGTGGTCTTCAATTTCTTAAATGCACATGAATTTGCTGACTTACCTATCACTAATTTCTTTAGCTTTCCCCAAGAAGAGCTAGCGCTAAGCAATCCAGTGAAATGTTCCTTGGATACTCTTTCAATCTTGTATTTGTCACCCTTGGCAAGGCTCTTGTCAGGCACAATTGAGACAAGGGGTCAACTTATGGAGGTTAAATCAATATCATGTGTCACAGTCATAGTGGTCAACATACAACTTACGGAGGTGGTTAACGTGGGGAGGTTGGTCATCCATTAATTAATGTGGTGCACATCCAGCCTGTGAAAATTTGGTCAACTTAGGGAGGTGGTCAACTTTGGAGGTTCTACTGTATTGTGTAAGGCTAGGCTATGCAGTAAGTAACATGCCTGGTAATAAAAATGGGATGAGGACCCTTTTGTTCCCCAGTTGCCTATATTCAAGAGGCAGAGCGTTTTTATGCCTCATGTGTGGGGTTCAAAATTTAGTGATCATCAAATGAGGTTCATGGGCTACTAACCCACCATGATATTTCCCATGCAACTTACTCTGGATAATTTACTTTTGATGTTTTTGGTTCCTATTTAGGTTAAAAGCGGCTGTCACCCAGAGGAGTTTCCGAAACGAGTCGAAGGCCTTTGATAAATGTAAATAAATGGTATCATGCTGAGAATGCTGAAAAAAATGCAATTTGAAAACCCCTTTGGTGGAGTAACAGGTTAGTTTCCATCAACCAGCAGGCCAAAATCCCATGTTGCTGGGGGATTAAAAACGATCCATCTTATGATTTAAAATTCTCTCCAACACAATCGGTCAATGATTGGCTGGATTGCATCAGGCTCCCAGTTTAAATATGGGTATGATATGGACTGTCCTCCAAATTAATGGCACCTTGGTCGCTGGCAGGCACAAGGTAAACACCCTAGCCAGAGTCAGAACCAATAGGTATCTGAATGCCTTGATTAATACCAGCAGAAGAATATCAGGTCCTGTTGAGAATGTCGGCTTCAATTTTTTCATAGCCCACAATCCATTTGCCATTGTGATAGTTGAAATGTGTAAGGGATCAAATAACACGGAGTGAACATGGGTAAGCTGTAGGATCTCACAAGCATGTAGTTCTTGGTGGGTTGTGGGATGTAGGATTTTGTGCAGGATGTAGGATGTAGTGTTTTGATACCCGTGTGTGCCCGGGGTAGAATAGGCACACTGCATACATGCATGTCGTAAGAGGCGACTAAAAGGGGTGACTTTTTGTTGCCCCAGTCTGGACAACACCACTGTCGTCTCTGTCTATGACGTGTTCTGGACAGGACGATACCAACATCGTGGTTGTTTGCTTGTTCAAACTGACTTGTATGCAGTCGATGTAGGCTCCTCACTGAGGTGACTGTAAACAAACGCCTACCCGCGTGTTTGCCGTGCGTGGAGACCCGTACCCTGGGAAAAGAGGATCCTGGTGGTTGAGGAGGCGTATGCCCTGCGATGGCTCTTGGCCACTCCACAATGGTGAGGTGGCTGACAGACATCGGGGACTAGGGTTGCGATCCACAGTCTCCAAAACATCACTTTGGCCACAGCTTCCGGGGAAAAAGGGAGGCCAAGGCAGTAGCCCGGTCTTGGTCAATCGGCCAGGGGCACATAAGTTGTTATGCCTCCTAGGATGACTGTAAGTGGACCGGCAGCCAACCCCGATGCCAATGGTCCGGTACTTGGGGATTATGCCACCCTAACGGTATCCTGCCCGAGAAACCTTGGCGACCCGAATAGGCGTCCCCTCATTGGGCTCGGTGGTGGGTAAGATCTGCAGGCAGCAAAATCATAATTAATAAAAATTATGGCAAATATAACCCAGAGGCTGGGGGCCTCTACAAATAACCCCACCCCTCCCCCTTCTTTAGTTTCATTGACTTGTGTTGAGCTGGAAGATGGCGGGCTCGGTCCCACCCAATTGAGTGGGCCAGCTGCCACTGAGCTGATGGAGACATGTACTGCTCCAACAAAGAGGCCGCGTTCCCCCAGTAAGCCAACTGGATCAGGGAACGAACCTGTGACGTCTATGGCATCGGCACCTGCCCTTAACAAGAGGCAACGACCTCTTAGCCTTAAGGTGCAGGGTTCCACCGCCGATGCAAAGCATGTTCCTGCATCTAAGATTTTGGGTGCAGTCCAACAACCATCCATACCTTCTTCCTATCCTCCCCGGTTTATTTCCATCTCTGGGCAGGATGGTGCAGCCTTGGGGAAGGCGTCACCCTTCCTTATCGCCAAAGCCATCAAGGGCATTGCCGGCGACGTGACTTCGGTCAAGAAACTGCACAATGGCACCTTGTTGGTGGAGGCATCCGCCCCCCACCAGACCGAAGCATTTTTAAAAATGCGAAAGCTCGGTGATATCCCCGTTGTGGTCGAACCCCAACGCACCTTAAACACCAGTAGAGGTGTGGTACGCTGCCCTGACCTACGTGGGGAATCAGAGGAGCAGATAGTGGAGGAGCTCAGGGACCAGGGTGTGGTGGCTGTTCGCCGCACCTCGGTCCGACGGGATGGAGAATCCCACCCATCTGACACCTTGGTGCTGACCTTTGGTAGGCCCAAGGTGCCGGAGTACATCATGGCTGGCTACCTCTGCTTGCCTGTACATGCCTTCATTCCGAGTCCGCTTCGATGCTTCAAGTGCCAGCGATGTGGCCATGGGTAGAATTCGTGTTCTGCGAAGGCAATGTGTGGCACTTGTGGACAGGGTGACCACTCCCCCGAGCCTTGTAAGACTGCACCTGTCTGCTTAAACTGTAAGGGCAACCACCCCGCCTCTTCTGGCCTACTTGGCTGCAGGAACGCGCGATCCAGGAGCTGCGTGTCCAGAAGGGTATGAGTTTTCTGGGTGCATGGCGGCTGCTAGCCTTACCAGGGACCTCCACTCGTGGAGAGTCCTATGCAGGTGCTGCAAAGGCAGCTGCTGTGTCCTCTGTCTGTACCCAGATGGACACCCTACCTCAGCTCCCCCCTCTCATCCGTTTAACGGGGTCCATGGGGTGCCGGTCTGTGCAAGCATTGGCTGCCAGACGGACCCTGACCCCATTTCCATGGCTTCTTTACCCGTGTGTGCCCGGGGTAGAATAGGCACACTGCATACCTGCATGTCGTAAGAGGCAACAAAACGGGGTGACTTTTTCTTGCCCCTGACTGGACAACACCACTATCGTCTTTGTCTAGGACGTGTTCTGGACAGGACGATACCAACATCGTGGTTGTCCCAGTGTTTGGTCTGACTTGTTCTCGGTCGACGTAGGCTCCTCACTGAGGTGACCGTAAACAAACGCCTACCCGCGTGGTTGCCGTGCGTGGAGACCCGTACCCAGGGAAAAGCGGATCCTGGTGGTTGAGGAGGCGCATGCCCTGCGATGTCTCTTGGCCACTCCACACTGGTGAGGTGGCTGACAGACATCGGGGACTAGGGTTGAGACCCACAGCCTCCAAAACATCACTTTGGCCACAGCTTCCAGGGAAAACGGGAGGCCAAGGTAGTAGCTCGGTTTTGGTCAATTGGCTGGGGGCGCATAAGTGGTTATGCCTCCTAGGGTGACCGTAAGTGGACCGGCAGTCAACCCCGATGCCAATTGTCCGGTACTCGGGGATTATGCCACCCTAACGGTATCCTGTCCGAGTAGTCTCGACGACCCGAATGGGCGTCCCCTCGTTGGGCTCGGTGGTGGGTGAGACCTGCGGGCAGCGAAATCATAATTAATAACAATTATGGCAACTATAACCCAGAGGCTGGGAGCCACTTCAAAAAACCCCACCCCTCCCCCTTCTTTAGTTTCAATGACTTGTGTTGAGCCGGAAGATGGCGGTCTCGGTCCCACTCAACTGAGTGGGCCAGCTGCCAGTGAGTTAATGGAGACGAGCACTGCTCCATCTAAAAGGCCGCGTTCCCCCAGTCACCCAACTGGATCAGGGAATGCCCCTGTGGTGTCAAATACATCAGCACCTGCCCTTAACAAGAGGCAACGGCCTCTTAGCCTTAAGGTGCAGGGCTCCACCGCTGATGCAAAGCGTGTTCCTGCATCTAAGGAAGCCTCAGGTGCAGTCAAAAGCACTTCTATTCCTTCTTCCTACCCTCCCCGGTTTCTTTCCATATCCGGGGAGGATGGTGCATCCTTGGGGAAGGCGTCGCCCTTCCTTATCGCCAAAGCCATCAAGGGCATTGCCGGTGATGTGACCTCAGTGAAGAAACTGCGCAATGGCACCTTGTTGGTGGAGGCATCTGCCAATCACCAGACCGAAGCATTATTAAAAATGCGGAAACTCGGTGACATCCCCATTGTGGTAGAACCGCATCGCACTTTAAACACCAGCAGAGGTGTGGTGCGGTGCCCCGATCTGCGTGGGGAGGAGATTAGGGACCAGGGTGTGGTGGCTGTCCGCCGCACCTCTGTCCGACGGGATGGAGAATCCCGGCCATCTGACACCTTGGTGCTGACCTTTGGTAGGCCCAAGGTGCCAGAGTACATCATGGCTGGCTACCTCCGCTTGCCTGTGCATCCTTTCATACCGAGCCTGCTTCGGTGTTTCAAGTGCCAACGTTATGGCCATGGCCAGAATTCCTGTTCTGCCAAGGCCATGTGTGGCACTTGTGGGCAGGGAGACCACTCCCCAGAGTCTTGTAAGACTGCACCTTTTTGTCTGAACTGTAAGGGCAACCACCCCACGTCTTCTCGGGACTGCCCTACTTGGTTGCAGGAGCGCACAATCCAGGAGTTGCGTGTCCAGAAGGGTATCAGCTTTCCAGATGCGCGGCGGCTGCTAGCCTTGCCAGGGACCCCCAGTCGTGCGGTGTCCTATGCAGGTGCTGCCAAGTCAGCTGCTGTGTCGTCTGTCTGCACCCAGACGGACACACTACCTCAACTCCCCCCTCTCATCTGTTTGACGCCCTCTCGGGCCCGTGGGGTCCATGGAGTGCCGGTCTGTGCAAGCATTGGCTGCCAGACGGACCCTGACCCCGTTTCCACGGCTACTTCCGGCTCCACCACCGCCTCTGGCCCATGCATGGGCCCCCCAATAGTGGCGGTGCCAGTTTCTTTGGAGGCCCCAGATGCTGCTCATGAAAGAGAGGCATCTCCTGTGAAGGCCTCCCTCCCTGTCTCAGTCCAGCCAGCCCCCTCCACGGAGAGGGTGGTGGGTGAGACAGGGGGAAAGAAAGTAGGGACACCTACCACTTCCACAGTGGGGCGGGTGTCCTTGGTTCGTCCACCCAAACTCTCTAGCCAACGGCAGAGAGCAAGGGGTGGTTTCATGCCCCAACTGGGGAAAGATGGGGATTCCTCCTTCGAGATGGAGGAGGATGAACCAATTGAAGGCATCCCTCCCTTTTCTGCAGTGGGACGGAGAAAAGGGAGGAATAAAAATAAGCCACCAAAGAACACTTGATGGTAAATTTCCTACAATGGAACTGTCGAGGTTTTTCCCACAAGAGGGACGAGATCAAACTTCTCATCTCTCGGCACAACCCTGTCTGCATCTCCCTCCAGGAGATTCTGTGTCAGAGTGATACCCCCATTTCACTACGGGGGTACACAACATTTGCAGACACCCGGCAGCAAGGAAGCCACCCTGTGGGAGGGGTGGCTATCCTTATCCAGAATGGGTGCATGCATGTGCCGGTTGCTTTGCAGACGCCTCTTCAAGCAGTGGCGGTCTCATTGCAACTGGATGTGCCTACCACTCTATGTTCCCTCTACATGCCTCCTGCGATCGATATCCCATGGGCAGACCTCGACTCCCTCAGTGCCCAGCTTCCAAGACCCTTCTTGATTTTGGGTGACTTCAATGCCCATAATCCACAATGGGGCTCGGACAGTCACAACCCCCGAGGGCGACTTGTGGAACAATGGGTGTCACACAATGGCCTCATTGTTCTCAACACAGGTGCCCCCACGCATGTGATGACTGCCACCGGTGGTCTTTCGTGTATAGACCTATCCATCTGCTCTCCTGGGTTGGCACCAGGTTTGCAGTGGGAGGTTCTGTCAGACCCTTGTGGAAGTGACCACTTCCCTATCAAGATTAGCAGTGGAGATGGGGCATTGCCCCAACACCCACCACGGTGGTGTCTGCGTCGGGCGGACTGGGAGGAGTTCGCCCACCATATACATTTCCGCCCACTGTGTGATTTTGATGGGGTCAACGATCTAGTGAGTCACTTCACAGAGGTGGTGGTCGGGGCGGCATTGGCATCCATCC
>JAAFCE010009125.1:8467431-8482611 GCA_013389805.1 Trigoniulus corallinus | reverse complement strand
CACCCTATATGGCAGACATGCCATCGTCCAGGGTGTGCACAGATTGCTGCTTGTGATTCGTAAGCAGGGCAAGACAGTGTTATTTATGTGGGTCCCGGGGCATGTTGGCATCATGGGCAATGAGAGGGCGGATGCCCATGCCCGTCAGGTGGCCCACTTGCCAGATATACCAAACACTGCTGTCCCCTCCTCCGATGCTCTCCCGATGGTGCGGCAGGCCATCCATGAACAATGGTGGGCCCAGTGGTTTGCGGAGACCACCAACAAACTCCGCACACTGAAGGACACCCCAGAGCACTGGGGGTCCTCGTGCCGCCAGTCGCGGAGGGAGGAGGTTGTGCTTGCTCGGCTTCGGATCGGTCACACCTTCCTCACCCACTCCAACATTTTACGGGGTGAGGACCAGCCACGGTGTGGCTTCTGTTGGGAGCCTCTCACAGTGGCACATATCTTTAGTCACTGTGAGAGATACCGAGAGCTTAGATGGCGACTGGGAGTCAGTCCAGAGCTCCCCACTTCACTTGGGGATAACCCCCAGGCTGTGGAGAGCCCACTGGTATTTGTGAAAGAGGCTGGCCTCTTTCACCACATTTGAACTGATTTATACGTGTATTTTTAGGCAGCTTTGCATTTATTGTTGTATTGGTTTGGCTTTTGCCTTTTTATTTCTGTGTCTGTTTTGGCTTTTGCCGTGTTTATTGTTATTACTGTTTTGGCTTTTGCCGTGTTTATTGTTTTGACTGTTTTGGCTTTTGCCGCTTTTATTGTTATGTCTGTTTTGGCTTTTGCCACTTTTATTGTTACGTCTGTTTTGGCTTTTGCCACTTATATTGTTATGTCTGTTCTCGTTTTTGCTGCCTTTTCTTTTATTTCTATTTTGGCTTTTGCCTATAATTATTCCTTGGTATTTATTTGGCTATTGCCTTTTGTACATGTTAGTTTTAGTGGGCTTTTGCCATTAGTTATTGCCATCATGGTGGAAAGGCCATTTACATCCCCACCATGATGATTGTCTTTCTGGGCCCTAATGACCATTGTAGTCGATGGGCCCTAAAACAACAACAAACAAACAAACAAGCCAAAAAGGCTGCTTGCAGTGTATAATATTAGAATTAGAATTATTAATTGTGATTCACAAAAAATCTGCCATTGCCTCAACTCATGTGATGGTGGTTGTTACCAAATTTGTAAGATATTACATCTTTAATACACAGTCAGTTTAACTTTTCATGAATTGTATATGCCTTACCTTCTTTAGCAATTTGATAACAAATATGAAAAGAAACCTCAAGAAAAGTTTGGTTGTTGAAATACTGCGTTTTGAGAAAGGATTTTTTTTGTTATTTAGTTCATCACACTTACATTCAAAATATTTAACACTTTTATTATGAAGATGTGGATGATGAGACTCCATATGCCTTTTTAATTTTGCAGGATTTAGCTACTCTTCTTCATGATTTTTCTTTCACACTCAACACACAGCCCACTGAGCTTATCTTCCTTTCCTGTGCAAGTTAAGCAAAATGCTAAAAAGCTGCCATCATACTTTTGCTTCTTTTATTCACACATGAATATTGGGATGAAGAAACTAATGGAAATACCTGTCAACCATTTAATATTGATGATTGCTGTTCAGCATCAGTAGTGGCATTTATCATCATTGGCATTGACCCCTGCTGTTTTCTTTTCAATTCTCTGGTTCTTAACCACTAGTCCATTCTGAAAGTTAACTTTATTAATTGCAATAATTAGTCAAAAAGTGTAAAAGTTGTTAGAATGTTATGTGTGTACATAGACACTGAAAGTCTACTCATTTCATGAGAAATTGAATCAACTTTTGTGGGTTTTGATAACTTAATGTTTAACAGTATATGCTATTGCCAAAGCCACTTGCTGACAAAGCTGATAATTGGTTCAGCAAAACTGTTATATTGTGGATATGCCCACAAGATTACCCTTAAAAAATAGAAATGGGAGTAGGGTGAAAGGGGTGAAATAAAACAAATCCTCCCTTACAAACTCTTATTTGTGTCCCTTTGCAATTACCTAGGGGGATGGGTGTAATGAGACGTCATGGGAAAGTATTCAAAAACGCCTCACCTTTGAACCTAAAAAGAGTGAAAACCAATAAAAACAATTTCTTTACATTTTAGGAAAATAAGTAAAAAGAACTTGATGCAACATGCTGGAATATGATGCAACATGGTGCAACATACTGACAGTCCCTGACGATTTTCTACTTATTCCCTGGATTATCCCAAAAGCATTGCAGTTAAAAAATTCAATAAATTAAACATTAGGTGCGTTTGGGCGATTGGCCTGGTCAATTGTGGTTTGACCATGATGTGATGTTTGGTCTGATGAAAAGAAATGACCAAAAGGGATCCCCAAAACGCTTTGGTTTGAAATGTTGCAACCCATGACAATGCAATGAAACCTAACTCCCCACTTAAAACTTAAAGGCAGAAGCCCTGAAAAAGACGAATATACTGCAATGAAAAAAAAGAATCAACTGAATTGTTCACTAAACAAAAAAAAACGAATTCCCTAACGTTAAAGAAACCAATCCACTAAACTAAAAACACTAAATAAACTAAAATAATGAAAATAAAAAGAATTCACCAGATGATAAAAAAAGTGAATACTTAAAAACCTTGAGAATTTAAATCCACTAAAAGTGGTTGGAGAATGCCACAATTTCCCATCTTCCTGAGACCAAACCAACTGACTACACTTTTATTTTGGTTATGTTGGTCTACCTTAGGTCTGACCAAAGTAATGGACCAAATCAGTGTGTGTCAGCTGCCAAAACACATTGTTTCTAAAACAATGTGACTGAAGTTGACTTGGCCAATTGCCTATACGTGCCTATTGTGACTTATACTTTTAAGATTCCAGGACCTATCACCTAAGGAGAAAATAAATTATATTATAAAATGTTCATCCTAATAGAGAAAACATTAAAGAAAGACATTTAGTCACTTTAACGCTCACAAGGGACCAGTAGAAAATAAGATCAACAGAAACCCTTACATTCCTTGCTAAAATTAACAAAAACACAAACGTGTGCATGCACATAAGTAAAATTGAAATATCCCTGGGATGGAACCACATGAATTTTTTAGCATTCCTACCAACAGTATAAAAACGCTATGAACAATGATAGAACAGGCAGAACAAGAGGCATCAGACTAAAGAACAGGACTATGAAACAAATAGCAGCAACCAAAGAAAGAAGAAAAGAGACATAGAAAACAAAAAACTGTATGAACCATCACTCACCAGCAGAACAAGGACTATTGTGTGTAACTGTGATGCCTGAGAAAAGAAACAAAAAAAACTCCTAGGAACGTTTCCTCACAGGACAAAAATAACTCAAACAACCAACAAACTTACCCTTAAATGTATGTGGCAGTGGCAATTTTGTCCTATAAGGGTCTGATCGCGTAGCAGACGATTCTTTGTACTTCCAATGAAGGAAAGTATTAAAAATACATGTTGCAGGGCCTGTTGTCAGTCATTGCTATCAGCAATTTTGAGGGTGATTTCGGAAAACTGTTCTATTTTGCACTTTCCATTGGGTTCAGGCAGAAGGCAATTCTTCAGAGATTTTTCTGTGCCTAGAAAAGCGAGATTTGTACAAACGGAATATTCCTGGCTACATGAGATCATTTACAGAATCGATATGTAGGTCGTTTGCGTGACGGAGGCCTTCGAGCCGAAGGCGAGAAGGCCGGTGAACCAAAAGACCGAAAGTAGAGATCATTGTAAAGGTACTATCCCCCTACCCTATGATATTTTATCTAATTATATTGTGATATTTCATTAAATTATCTTGTGATTAATTATATTTTGTGACATCTTATTTACCACTACTGCTGATATCGCAAGGCCCCACAACATGTATTTGTAATACTTTCCTTCATCGGAAGTACAAAGAATTGTCTGCTACGCGATCGGACCCTTATAGGACAAAATTACCTGTGGCAGCCATGTTATCCACCAGGAAGTAACTTGTTTAACAGTGTTGTTCATCAACCAAACCAACCATGTGACCAGAGTAAGGTAGGAGATGAAAAATATTTATTTAAATCTTATCGATGAGGTATCCATTCAAAAGAAAAAGAGAATGCAAAATAAATCCTTATACTTAATAAAAAATTTCAAGAAAAGAAATAAAAATTAAAAAGATTACCATTCCAATTTAATTTGCCAGATAAGGAAACCTACAGGACCTCAATTAGAACTATTACTTTAAAATAAACTCTCAATTGTGGGAGAACATTTGAAAGTGATTTCACTGATAGTGCATCTGTTATCTTCTGGTTATATTTGTAATATTTATTTATTAACAACCGAATTTAACGTTGAAATTTTTTATAGGTTCATTGCGGGGTTGTGCCCAGTTATAGCAATTAGATGCAACAATGATCAACTTAAACTTAATAAGGGTTATGATGCCTGTAGTATTTCTCTTATTTCCCAATCCCAAATATAATTATAGACTGTCAAATGAACTTTACAACCATAGGAATCTTTATTAAAATAAATAACAATTCGAACATACAGAATTCTCTTCCTTCTTTCGAATCAGAATAAATTCATTAATTCCAAATTGTCATAGACACAATAATAAAATAACACAATTTCAAATCACCAATTCTTAATTCTTGGATCCAAGCTTTGATCATGCAAAATTCCTCTAAACAATTTATTTTAGGTTACATAATTGATTATATATATTTATATAAAGCTAATAGTGATGAAGAATGCACTCCTAATCAATTGAGACACGTTAATCTATTATCCAATTTAATTGTAGTTTAACTAGTCAATTCCTTTCTCATAAGGGTATTGATTTCATTATAAAACGCAATTAGCTTAATAACATATTCAAATCTTTTAACATATTTCAATCAACTATGTATTAGGTTAGTATATTCCATCAATTGCATTTAAATAACATAAAAAGTGGTGAATTAACTTCCCTCTTGCTCTAATGCCAGCTATAAAGAAAAAAATTCCAGTCATTATTGATCCTGATAGGGCCTTTCGTTTTTAGTTTTCCTTTTCCTTTTTTCAATACACATATTTATTCTTCTTTTGGTTTTCGTTTTCTTTTCTTTCTTTTTCCCAACTTAGGGATTTTTCATGAAAAGTATAAATTAAATTTTTCCATTCCCCTACCTTTACAGGAACATTGTCGTCGGTCTTCTGTTACGTCACGCCACTTGTCTGATGCAAGCGTTTTCTGGAAATGGCTGCTTCCTGGGATGTACTGGTTTGTTGATTTTTTCCTTGAAATTGTTCTTATAGTTTTCGTTTTTTCACTTCGCAAAATAAGAAAATCCAAATTGTTTTTGTCCTTGCAGGTTATTTGAAAACAGCACCAACTGGTATTATCGGTGAGTCGATGTTCTTATTCTTTTTTTTTAAGTCTTTTCAATGAGTTCAAAATGTTCGGAAGAATTTGCAGTTTGAGTTCGGTAATAGTATTAAGCACTTCTTGATTTAGTAAGAAGAATTAAGTTAGAATTATTTTTCTTCTTGTTTCTGAAGATTAATTACTTCTCTGATGTACTTTCTCTTTCTTTCTTTGTTGCTGCATTCGTCTTTGTTTTCTGTTCTTCCTTTTATAACCTTTTTCATATCATTAAGAATTCTTTGACAGTCCCTTTTGGGGTGGTCCAAACCCTGGGTTTCTTATAGTTTTTGTTCCCTTTTTTAATTTCTTGCAATGTGCATGTGTGATTTTGTTTATTTTATAAAGGATGAGAAGAAAAGGGGTTACTTTGTCTTTCTATCCTTTTCCAATTCTCTGGAGGGTAATAAAATTTGCTTTTAATTTCTTTTTTAATCGCTTTCTTGCACCAAATGTCACTTTAACTTTTAATTAATTGCTTTTCAGATGATAGGTCCTGGGATTTTAAAAGGTTTGCAGGATCCATGAGTCATCTTAAGAGATCATTGTTATTGCATCATCTCGGGAGCATGCTCAGTAAGTCGTTCTATTTTTTGTTATTTCTGTTTTGTTTTAATTTTTTATTTCTTTTTCTTAGTTTTAGGTGAAAGGTGAGCAGGACTTAGGGAACTTTCAGGACATCGTTTCTACACCCATTATTCCCACAGAAATACAAGGGGACGCTCTTAGGGCAGTTCAGGGTAAGTAGCAGTTTTTATTTTGAGACCTTTTCACCTGCTGGTGCACTACACCCCTTTTATTTCTATTTTTAGATTAGTTCATCTTGTGGGTGTAACCACAAGATAACACATCACGTGAAAAGAGGATAATAAAGAAAATGTGGAATCGAAGCAACCATGTTAATCATTACCATTTTTAGTTGCAGATGAAATGCCTTTACACATGTTTATAATAAGTGGAACCTTTAAGTATATTGTAATACCTATAAAATTCCTAATATTGTCAAATAAGTTAGTGTAATAATTTTTAATAATAAGGGTTGGATCCAACTTTAAAACGTTTGAAGGAAAGAAATTGTTGAACGTTGATGTAATTATTTGTTGTAATGGGAAAGCTTAAGCACAAGGAGATGGAATTCTTTTTGTGTAAACACATGCTAGAAATTTCCTAGCAATATTAATCTGTACTAATCATCATCATTATCATCATACCCTTATCCCACCTGAGGCAGGGTCATGTCTGCAGGTTCTAGCCCTCCACTCCTGTCTGTCACCCACCAGGTCCCCATCCACCCCACACACCACCATATCCTTATGGACAATCTGTTCCCCGATCAACTTTGGCCTCCCCATGCCCCAGGTGCTTCCTACCACCTGCAATCCTGGTATGACCCTAATGAGCTTGTCGTCCCCTTTTCTCATTACATGTCCATACCAACTCAGCCTATTTTCCCTCATCTTTTTGGCAAGGTCCACCACCCCCAGGCTACCCCTAATATACTCATTCCTAATTCTATCTGCTCTTGATACACAGCATGCCACAGCATTCACATCTCAGCTACTTGCATTCTACTGACACAGATCTTCCTCACTGCCAAACACAGCGATCTGTACACCATAGCTGGCCTAACCACCACCCTGTAGAACTTCTCTTTCAACTTGATTGGGACCCTCCTATCACACAGGACTCCACTTGCCTATCTCCACTTCACCCACCCCCGTTGATCCTATGGGTCACCTCAGCATCTATCTCCCCATTGCTTTGGAACGTTTATCCTAAGTACTTTACCTCTTGCACCTTTTTCACCAGTTAAAAGCTAAATACCAAAATTATTATAATAAACGGCGCCCTCCAATAACCGGCGCACCTTTCAGCTGAAAAAAAATAAATGGCACGCCATTTATTTCTAAACTGTCTGGAAGTGATCATGCAAGTTAAACAATTAACCCTTTAATGCTACACAGGGGTACTGGTATCATCATAATCACACCCTTATCCAGCCTGAGGCAGCGTTGGGTCCATTGAACATGTTATGACTGGGAACACCCCAGCCAGGCGTCTAGAACCTGCATGAATATTGGCTGGTTGTCTGTGTGGGGATGCCGGCCTACCCCACTGATCCAACACCACATTTTACAAACACAATATAAATTTTGGAAAGTAAATTAATGCTTTGTCAGTTTTAATATTGCATGGTGTCTGGTTATTTTACTGTAGGTTTTACTATTTACATTACTGTAGTTTCTGGACGTCTGACTGGGGTGTCCCCAGTCAGAGTTGTCACACCAAATAAGGGGGCTAGACTGAGACTAGGGACGTGGAATATGGGGACCCTCTCTGGGAAAACTGGGGAACTAGTCACAACCCTAAAGCATAGGAAGATCAGCATTGCATCCCTCCAGGAGACAAAGTGGAAGGGTAATAGGTCAAGGTCCCTGGGGGAGGGATACAAGCTGATCTATGCAGGTAGTGAAGAGGGACAAAACGGGGTGGGAATTATATTAAGTAGGGATTTGCAGCAGGGCATCACTTCAGTTAGGAGAGTCAGCAGTAGGCTGATGTTAGTCACTGTTATCTGGCAGGGTATAGGGCTCCACCTCATAAGTGCATATGCCCCCCAAGCAGGCCTGGGTGACACCATAAAACACCTTTTTGGGATGATTTTGATGAGGTGGTGAAGTCAGTAGACAGCACAATGAGACAGGGCAGGGGTAATGAGCAACTGATTATTGGGGGTGACTTCAATGCACATGTTGGTAAGGAGGGACTGGGGTATGAGGATGTTCATGGGGGATGTGGGTATGGGGTGATCAACCTAGATGGGCAGAAGGTCCTTGACTCAGCAAGAGCACATGGCCTTGCATTAGCCAATATATGGTTCAAGAAGAGGGAGAAGCACCTAGTTACTTTCCAGTCCCCACAGGGGAGGTCCCAAATAGACTTTTTCATGGTTAGGAAGCAGCACAGGGCAGAGATCCAAGACTGCTGGGCACTACCAAGTGAGGATTTCCAGAAGGAAAGTGGCCATAAGCTGCTCATGATAGACTTATTAATTAAGGGGACAGAGAAGCAACATTCCTGGAAGGGAGAATCAGTTGTTAGGTGGTGGAAATTGCCCACCAAGGCAGATGAATTCCAACAGGAGGTTCTTAGTCAGGTCGACTGGGACTGGGATGGGTCAGCCAGCACCATGTGGGACAGGGTTGCTAGGAAGATTAGGAGATGTGGTGAGGCACTGTTAGGTATGAGTAGAGTAGGAGGAACATATCAGGGTAGGCAGACATGGTGGTGGAATGAGGAGGTGGAATCCGCCATCAAACTAAAGAAGGTAGCTTTTCATAGATGGAGGGAATTAGGGGATCAGGTTTCCAAGACAGACTATGTTCAGGCAAAGAAAAATGCCAGGAGGACCATTGCACTGGCCAAGTACCAGAAGTATGAGGCCTAATATGAAAAGCTGGGGACAAGGGAAGGAGAGAATGCAGTTTTTAGACTGGCCAAGACCAGGGATAGAACTAGCAAGGATGTTACCAGGGCTATAACAGTCAAGGATACAAATGGCAGGGTCCTGTTCCAACCAGCTAAGGTAATTAAAAGGTGGGAGGAATACTACCACAACCTCCTAAACACAGCTACTTGCTCAACAGGCACAGACAGTCCAACCACCACCCAGGCAGTGGACAAGGTTAATGAGGATGAAATAGTCACAGCTCTTCAAAAAATTAAAGGTTGCAAAGCAGTAGGCTCAGATAAGATCCCCATTTATGTTTGGCACACCTTGGGGACTACAGCCATTACATGGTTAGCGAAGCTTTTTAATAAGTGAGCAAATGGGGACAGGATGCCATTTGCATGGAGAGGAAGTTGGATAGTTCCACTGTTCAAGGGCAAAGGTGATGCCCAGGACTGTGGAAACTATAGAGGCATAAAGCTAATGAGCCATACTATGAAGCTGCAGGAGCGAGTAATAGAATGTCGCCTCAGAGACCAAACTCAAGTCTGGGGGAACCAATTTGGGTTTATGCCAGGTAGGTCCACCATGGAACCAATCTTTATTCTGCGTCAGATGATAGAGAAACATAGAGCAGCAAGGAAGGACCTCCATGCAGTATTTGTTGACCTGGAGAAGGCATATGATAGTGTCCCTAGACAGGTGCTATGGAGCGTTTTAAGGAAGAAAGGTGTTGATGAAGGCCATATTAGGATAGTGCAGGATATGTATGAGGGTGCCATTACTAGAGTGAGGACAGCATGGGGAAACACTGCAGGCTTCAATGTGCAGGTTGGTGTGCATCAAGGGTCAGCACTTAGTCCATACTTATTCACTCTGGTAATGGATGAGCTGCTGACGGGGATAGGGGAATGGGCCCCTCAGTGCCTAGTATTTGCTGATGATGTGGGAAAGCTTGAGGGGTCCAAGGAGGATGCACAAAAGGGCCTACAGGACATAAGGACAGCAATGGAAAGAGGGGGTCTCAAAGTAAACACAAATAAGACAGAGTACCTAGCTTTCAATTTTAGCGGCCAGGGGCAAGGGGGTGAGATCCGTTGTGAGGGTGAGGTTATACCAGCAGTGCAACAGTTTCGTTACTTAAGATCAGTTTTCCAGAGCAATGGGGAGATAGACTTAGACGTTACCAATAGGATTAATGCAGGGTGGCTGAAGTAGAGGCAGGCTAGTGGAGTCCTGTGCGACCGCCAGGTCCCGATAAAGTTGAAAGGCAAAGTTTACAGAACTGTCATCAGGCCTGCCATGTTGTATGACTCGGAGTGTTGGGCAGCTAGGAAGAACCATGAAAGGAGAATGCAAGTGGCTGAGATGCATATGCTGCGCTACATGACTGGAGTGTCACGAGCTGACAGAGTATGAAATGATTATGTTAGAGGGAGCCTGGGGGTGGGTGATATCGCAGAGAAGATGAGGGAGAGGCGGTTGAGGTGGTATGGGCATGTAATGAGGAGAGAGGAGGAGGAGCTTGTTAGGTCCATTATGGGTTGGCATGTGATTGGGGCCACCAGAGGTAGGGGAAGGCCGAAACGGACGTGGGAGCAGGTGGTGCTGACGGACATGGAGAAGTGTGGGGTGGGGAGCGATATGGTGGGGGATAGGGGGAGTGGAGGAGGAGAACCTGCAGACCCGACCTCGCCACGGGTGGGAGAAGGGTGAGATGATGATGAATATTGCATGGTGTCTGACCTATTGCACGACAACTATACTGCAATAAGGAATCAGGTTCATGCCTGAACAGAGGTACTGGTGTACCCCAGAGTTTTTCTTCATCCTCTCTGTTCTGTGGGTGACCCTGGTGCAATGTGATTCACAGTATTTTCACATGATAGAGTGAACTTCCTAATAAGTCACAGTCATGTAAACTAAGCTTTAGTGCAGATATTGTTGAAAGAAAAGTTTCAAAGAGAAAGTATTCTTTAGCATTTAAATTGTTGGCAATTTCTGCAGTTGAGAATGATAGTAATCGTCCTGTGGCTAAACCTCTAAAGTTATCTGAATCTAGGGCAAGGATTTAAATTTTAAATGAACCATTGATTATTTTTCTCGATATCATTTTGCCAATAAATTCAGATGCGAGAGTGACGTCAGCAATGTTTCCAATTATAAATTGAAAAAAATAATAAACGGCGCCCTCCAATAAATGGCACAACAAAAAGGCCTTTTTACGGTACTCTTTTTCATGTTTATCTTGAGCCCTCCCTCTTCTATTGCTCCTCTAATTGAAACGCAAGATGGCGCTGCCAAGCGATGACGTATTTGGAGTGTTTTCCACTGTCATCGACGAACTTGACATTATGCATGTCGCAGTTAGTTGTATTCAAGATTAAGCTGCTTCCTCTACCACGTTACTGGATACTGCAGCCTCTTTGCCTCCTGTGGACCTTCTCGACGGTATTGTTTTTAAATGTTCCATCCTCAATGCTTCCATTGAGTCTGTTCGTCATGTGTGCCTCGATTTTCTTGATAGTTCAAACAATAGTTGGTCGAGTACCACATCGTCAGGTGTTTCTGTGTCTCAACCTGGTCAACCCTCAATTTTTGAAGTTGTTATGGTATTTCGTGCATCTTTGGAATTGCCGCCATCGACCGTTTGCAGCGGAAGTCTTTGGTTTCCAACTCTGTTAACTATCTTGGTCTTCTTGATTCCTCTGTATCTAATGTGCCCACCAAAACTGGTGAAAATCTTCAATCTGTTCCTTCCCTGAAGGATAAACGCCATAAGAAGCATGATGTCTCCGTTTCGTCAGCTTCGATGCCTGTCACCTCGATTGGTGAGCCTTCGTCCATGCCACCCCTGTTATTTCTACATCTACCAGATCTAAGACGATCTAATTCCAGTCCTTCAGATGTCCAGTCCTACTCGTCCTGGAAGCTCTGCTGCCAAGCCGCCCAGTCTACCTCGGTTTTCGCCTCGAGCTGTAAGTTCTGCTGTTGATCACCCCAGTGCACCTCGGACTTCGCCTCATTGTTCTGCTGGAACTCTGTGTTTGGGTCATTCTGATCCCTCAATCCTCGCTAATTCTTACCGAGGCCCCTCGGAAAGAATGGTACTTACAATGTTAGTCCTGACACTCACCCCTCAGTCATCGTGCACACTTTATCCATGTGCGGTCTTGATGTGCTTGAATGCGGGAGATGGGTGATTCAGGCACCCCTCCCATTCTCTTTTCGTGAGTGTCTTGGTTTCTACTGACTTTGACGTTACTGAATCCAGAATTTGGCCAGCTGGCATGTTCATCAGCCCGTTTCGTGGTCGTAATCCTGTTTTGCTTGATGCCTCCTCTGGCTCCACCCGTTCCCCTTCTGCCAAATGATGCTGGAACCTGTCTGGACCCCCTACTTCTACGTTTTGATGCTCAACGCCCATTCCCTGTTCTCAAAACTTGATTTGCTTGAATCATACTCCGAGACCTGGCTTTGCCTGGATATTGGTGACTCTCTCCTTTCTCTCCCTTCATACTCTTTGTTCTGAGCAGATCGTCCATCCCGTGGTGGTGGGGTTGCCATATATGCCCTTCACACCCTGACTCCGGTCGTCATTGACTGCTTGTCTGTCTCTGGGACTCAGGCCCTCTGTGTAACACTACATTTGCCTCAATGCTCCCTGATCATTGGAACCATCTACTGCCCATCCTACTCCCCTGTTGCCCTCCTTCTTTCCATCATCGCCCCACAATTAAGCCCCCAGTACCTTAACCTGTTTGGTGGAAACTTTAATTTTAACTTTGCAACTGCCTCTGCTCTCTCCACCTGTTATCTTGAATTCTTTGCCTCTCTTGGCCTTGCCCCAACACTTCATTTTCTGTCCAGGGTAACGAAGACCTCTGCAACCATTATCGACCAGATCTTTGTTTTTTCACAGTTGAGCAGTCGCATGCCCCAGTTACCTCATGACATTCGTTTAGACCATCTGTTAGTGTTTCAGGCCTTTCACTCCCCCCTGCTTTTCCCTAATCCTCCTTCCTCCCCCTGCATATTTCCTCATCTGTGCCTCTCCAGGGTTAATGTGGAGACATTTAACACTCTGGTCTGTCCGTTGTATGGTCCCCTCGTTCTGGAGCCACCACGTTGTTTGCCCTTTTCTCTGAGTGCCTTTCTTTTGCCCTCAATGCCTCTTGCCCTCTCATTAATGCACCCTCTTCCTCCAAAAATTGTTCCTGGTGAAACCACCATCTCTCTCACCTCCACGACCAAGTCTCCCTCCTTCATAAAAATTGGAAGTCTTCCCCCAACCCAGGTGCTTACACTGCATTCTCTGCGGCACACCATCTCTTTAAGCATGACATTCGTGTGGCAAAAACCGCAACCCTTAACCCCAACGCCTCCTCATGATGCCTATTGGCCTTCATTCACCATGGTCAGAATCTTGATTTTCCCCTCCCAGACTCTGTCTCTGTCTGTCTCAATCATCTCATTTCTCCCTTCCTGGACCTACCCCTCTCTCCTTCTGATTATCTCTACATCCCTGTTCCTGCTTCTTCCTCTCCCCTATACTTCCTATGTTGGCTCTCCTTCTTTATATCTGAGTTGTTTTTTGTTGTTTATTGTTGCTTTAGGGCCCATCAACTACAAAGGTCATTAGGGCCCAGAAAGACACATCACCATGGTGGGGGTGTAAATGGCCATCCCACCATGATGGCAATAAAAAGGGCAAAAGGCCAATAAAAGTAATAACAATAAAAAGGCAAAAGCCAAAACAGACATATAAATAAAGGCAAAAGCCAAAAACAGACATATAAAAGGCAAAAGCCAAAACATACATAACAATAAATGTGGCAAAAGCCAAATAAGAGAGAAGAATAAATGTGGCAAAAGCCAAGACAAACACAGAGATAAAAAGGCAAAAGCCGAAACAGACAGAATAATAATTGTGGCAAAAGCCAAAACAGACATTACAATAAATGTGGCAAAAGCCAAAAAGAATACAGAAACAAAAAGGCAAAAGCCATATAATTCAAAATAAGACTTCAAATTTTGTGAAAGAGGCCAGCCTCTTTCATAAATACTAGCGAGCTCTCCACTGCCTGAGGGTTATCCCCAAGTGATGTGGAGAGCTCTGCACTGACTCCCAGTCGCCATCTAAGTTCTTGGTATCTCTCACAGTGACTAAAGATGTGCACCACTGTGAGAGGCTCCCAACAGAAGTCACACCATGGCTGATCCTCACCCCGTAGAATGTAAGAGTGGGTGAGGAAGGTGTGACCGATTCGCAGCCGAGCAAGCACAACCTCCTCCCTCCGCGATTGGCGGCACGAAGACACCCAGTGCACTGGAGTGTCCTTCAGTGTGCGGAGTTTGTTCGTGGTCTCCGCAAACCACTGGGCCTGCCATTGGTCGTGGACGGCCCGCATCACCATCGGGAGAGCGTCGGAGGAGGGGACAGCAGTGTCAGGTATTTCTGGCATGTGGGCCACCTGACGGGCATGGGCATCTGCCATCTCATTGCCGACGATGTCAACATGCCCCGGGACCCACATAAACAACACTGTCTTGCCCTGCTTACGAATCACAAGCAGCAGTCTGTGCACACCCTGGACGATGGTATGTCTGCCATACAGGGTGTGTAACAGCTGAAGGGAGCATAGGGAGTCAGTCGCAACAACAAAGTGTCTGTTATGCAATACTAGGATGAGTTCCAGTGCCCTGTGCAGAGCTGTGAGTTCTGCAGTTAAGACACTGGCAACGCCTGGAAGGCGGCCCCCTATGAGATGACCAGTTGTAAAGACTGACCAACCCACATAGGAACCATCCTTCGACCCATCCGTGTAAATAAAAACGTGGCCTCGATAGGTCCAAGAGAGGCGTCCGAACTCTTGTTGGTACAATGACCTATCGGTACTGGTTTTGGGTAAGGCTGCAAGCATTAAATTTAAACTTGGCTCTGGCACTGTCCAGGGCGGCACAGAGGCCAGCAGTACAGGCCGCACCATAGGTAGAGTCACACCCAGGCCGGCAAGACAGTCCATCCAACGCACACCGAATGGAGGGGGAACCCCCTGGCGGCGGTTGAATGGCCGTCTCACAATGTCACTAAAGACGGCTGGGTGTGTAGGGTGCTGTGGCTGACCCTTCAGCCGCAAAATGTATGCAGCTGCCAGGCACTGCCGCCGCACAGTCAATGGTGGCTCACCAGCCTCAGCATAAAGGCTGAGTACTGGACTTGTGCGGAACGCCCCAATAGACAACCGGATGCCAGCGTGATGAACACTGTCCAGCATCCGGAGAGTAGATGGAGCGGCCAGGCCAT
>JAAFCE010009125.1:8442676-8467331 GCA_013389805.1 Trigoniulus corallinus | reverse complement strand
GTAGGCACATCCAGTTGCAATGAGACCGCCACTGCTTGAAGAGGCGTCTGCAAAGCAACCGGCACATGCATGCACCCATTCCGGATAAGGATAGCCACCCCTCCCACAGGGTGGCTTCCTTGCTGCCGGGTGTCTGCAAATGTTGTGTACCCCAGTAGTGAAATGGGGGTATCACTCTGACACAGAATCTCCTGGAGGGAGATGCAGACAGGGTTGTGCCGAGAGATCAGAAGTTTGAACTCGTCCCTCTTGTGGGAAAATCCTCGACAGTTCCATTGTAGGAAATTTACCATCAAGTGTTCTTTGGTGGCTTATTTTTATTCCTCCCTTTTCTCCGTCCCACTGCAGAAAAGGGAGGGATGCCTTCAATTGGTTCATCCTCCTCCATCTCGAAGGAGGAATCCCCATCTTTCCCCAGTTGGGGCATGAAACCACCCCTTGCTCTCTGCTGTTGGCTAGAGAGTTTGGGTGGACGAACCAAGGACACCCGCCCCACTGTGGAAGTGGTAGGTGTCACTACTTTCTTTCCACCTGTCTCACCCACCACCCTCTCCGTGGAGGGGGCTGGCTGGACTGAGACAGGGAGGGAGGCCTTCACAGGAGATGCCTCTCTTTCATGAGCAGCATCTGGGGCCTCCAAAGAAACTGGCACCGCCATTATTGGGGGGCCCATGCATGGGCCAGAGGCGATAGTGGAGCCGGAAGTAGCCATGGAAACGGGGTCGGGGTCCGTCTGGCAGCCAATGCTTGCACAGACCGGCACTCCATGGACCCCATGGGCCCGAGAGGGCGTCAAACGGATGAGAGGGGGGAGTTGAGGTAGTGTGTCCGTCTGGGTGCAGACAGATGACACAGCAGCTGCGTTGGCAGCACCCGCATAGGACACCGCACGACTGGGGGTCCCTGGCAAGGCTAGCAGCCGCCGCGCATCCGGAAAGCTGATACCCTTCTGGACATGCAACTCCTGGATTGCGCGCTCCTGCAACCAAGTAGGGCAGTCCCGAGAAGACGTGGGGTGGTTGCCCTTACAGTTCAGACAAAAGGGTGCAGTCTTACAAGATTCTGGGGAGTGGTCTCCCTGCCCACAAGTGCCACACATGGCCTTGGCAGAACAGGAATTCTGGCCATGGCCATAACGTTGGCACTTGAAACACCGAAGCGGGCTCGGTATGAAAGCACGCACAGGCAAGCGGAGGTAGCCAGCCATGATGTACTCTGGCACCTTGGGCCTACCAAAGGTCAGCACCAAGGTGTCAGATGGCCGGGATTCTCCATCTCGTTGGACAGAGGTGCGGCAGACAGCCACCACACCCTGGTCCCTAAGCTCCTCTGCTATTTGCTCTTCTGACTCCCCACGCAGATCGGGGCACCGCACCACACCTCTGCTGGTGTTTAAAGTGCGATGCGGTTCGACCATAACGGGGATGTCACCGAGTTTCTGCATTTTCAATAACGCTTCGGTCTGGTGATTGGCAGATGCCTCCACCAACAAGGTGCCATTGCGTAGTTTCTTGACCGAGGTCACATCACCGGCAATGCCCTTGATGGCTTTGGCGATAAGGAAGGGCGACGCCTTCCCCAAGGATGCACCATCCTCCCCGGATATGGAAAGAAACCTGGGAGGGTAGGAAGAAGGAATAGATGTGCTTTTGACTGCACCTGAGGCTTCCTTAGATGCAGGAACATGCTTTGCATCAGTGGTGGAGCCCTGCACCTTAAGGCTAAGAGGCTGTTGCCTCTTGTTAAGGGCAGTTGCTAATGTATTTAACACCACAGGGGCATTCCCTGATCCAGTTGGGTGACTGGGGGAACACGGCCTTTTAGTTGGAGCAGTGCTCGTCTCCATTAACTCACTGGCAGCTGGCCCACTCAGTTGAGTGGGACCGAGCCTGCCATCTTCCGGCTCAACACAAGTCATTGAAACTAAAGAAGGGGGAGGGGTGGGGTTTTTTGAAGAGGCCCCCAGTCTCTGGGTTGTAGTTGCCATAATTGTTGTGAATTATGATTTCGCTGCCCGCAGGTCTCACCCACCACCGAGTCCAACGAGGGGACGCCCATTCGGGTCGTCGAGAGTACTCGGACAGGATACCGTTAGGGTGGCATAATCCCCGAGTACCGGACCATTGGCATCGGGGTTGACTGCCGGTCCACTTACAGTCACCCTAGGAGGCATAACAACTTATGCGCCCCCGGCCGATTGACCAAGACCGGGCTACTGCCTTGGCCTCCCGTTTGCCCCGGAAGCTGTGGCCAAAGTGATGTGTTGGATGTGTAGGGCCGCAGCCCTAGACCCTCCTCAATCACCAGGATCCGCTTTTCCCAGGGTACGGGTCTCCACGCACGGCAAACACGCGGGTAGGCGTTTTTTACGGTCACCTCAGTGAGGAACCTACGTCGACCGCGAACAAGTCAGACACTCATCCAATAAAGGAGAAAAGAAAGATACAACCAACCACAATGATGGTATCGTCCTGTCCAGACCACGTCATAGACAAACACGACAGTGGTGTTGTCCAAACTGGGGCAAGAAAAAGTCACCCCTTTTAGTCGCCTCTTACGACATGCAGGTACGCAGTGTGCCTATTCTACCCCGGGCACACACGGGGGTTTATATCTGAGATCATAAAACTTCTGCCTCTGTCCTGGACTGACTACCTGCCAGCATCTTAATGGTGTTGTCCCCCTCTAACTTGTCCTTTGTCCTGTCCCTCTTGAAATCCTGTATGGCTTGGGGGTTCTTCCCCCTTGCTGGAATTCAGCTTATATTATTCCTGTCTACAAATCTGGCTCTCACTCCTTTCCATTTAGTTACCATCTCATCACCATCCTGTCCCCCTGACTAAGGTTCTTGTGAGATGGATCCTTGATCTTATTTGGGACCCTCTCCTTGCTGCCATCCCTTATTCCCAGTTCAGATCTTGACCATTTGTCTTTGTTCTCTATCCTGCTCTTTCCATTTTCCTTGCTATCCTGGACGCCTTTGCTACTGCCGTTGAAGACCGATCTCGCCAATGCCTTTGATTCTGTTGACCATCAATCTCTTCTTTCTGCCCTTCTTCCCCTGGTCCCTGACCCTCAAGTTTACAATCTCCTTGTCTCCTATCTTCAGGGCCGCACAGTAATGCTGCATAACTCAGCTTGTTCATGTACTCTGGCCTGCAGCGTCCTTCGGGGGTCCGTCCTTGTACCTCTCCTCTTTAACCTCACTACCACTTCACTGCCCTGTGCCTCCGGATCCTGGATGATCTGGTCCTTTGTGGACAATAACCACTTTGGTCGTTCAGTGTTGCCTGCTGAGCTCTCTGATGTTTTGCCTCTCATTATTTATTACCATTTATCATTTATTATTATTATTATTTATCATCATCATCATCCTCATCCTCTTCCTCCAGCTTCTTATTCTTATTGTTGTTTTCAAGAAATGTTGCCAAGCAAGGCTGGGATCTGGAGACAGCTGCAAACGTCCAGAAGTGAATGTCTCCCTTGCACAAGGAGACCAGAGCCACATGACGGTAAATACATCCCTTTGATCGTCCTCAGCTTTTCCCAGACTTTCTTGGAGGGCATGTGACAGGAAAGTGAGGAGACATACTTACTCCATGAGGACGGTTTGGTCTCCTTGATTACCCCCTGTGCATATGCCTGGGCTCAGAGATAGTGGACATGATTGGCGTCGGTAGGATGAGACTGGAAGATACGTAGGCCTAAATTTCACTCTGACAGTCCTTCATCCACCATGGCACCCATACTCATGGTGGGTTGCACAAGCTCTGGGGATTGGATGCCATTGCAGCTCTGACCATTACCTCTTTGGAGTGACTCACTAGATCGGTGACCCAAAGTAACATAATGGGTGAAAGTAGATATGGTGGGTGAACTCCTCCCATCCGCCCAAGGCAGACACTGCTGTAGTAGCTGTTGGGGCAATGCCCCATCTCCACTGTTAATCTTGATGGGGAAGTGGTCACATCCATAAGGGTCTGAAAGAACCATCCATTGCAAACCTGGTGCCAACCCAGGAGAGCAGATGGAGAGGTCTATACAGGAAAGACCACCAGTGGCAGTCATCACATGTGGGGGGGGGCACCTGCATTTAGCACAATGAGGCCATTGTGTGACACCCATTGTTCCACAAGTCGCCCTCGGGGATTGTGACCGTCTGAGCCCCATTGAAGATTATGGTCATTAAAATCACCCATAATAAAGAAGGGTCTTGGAAGCTGGGCTGTGAGGGAGTTGAGGTCCACCCATGGGATATCAATCCCAGGAGGCATGTAAAGGGAACATAGAGTGGTGGACACAGCCAGCTGCAGTGAGACAGCCACTGCCTGCAGAGGCGTCTGCAAAGCCACTTGCACGTGCCAATGCCGTACATGCTACAGGTGCGTTTCCTGATCCAACTGGCTTACTAGGGAAACGTGGCCTCTTATTTGGAGCTGTGGTTGTCTTCATAAGCTCAATGGCAGCTGGCCCACTAAGTTGAGTGGGACCGAACACCCCATCTTCTGGCTCAACACAAGTCATGAAAGGAGAAGGTAAAGGGGTGGGGTTATTTGATGAGGCCCCCAGCCTCTGAATTGCTGCCATAATTAATGGTAGTGAAAATTTGCTGCCTGCAGGTCTCACACACCACTGAGCGCAACACAGGGAAGCCCATTCAGGTCGCCAAGATTCCTCGGGCAGGTTACTGCAAGGTTGGCATAATCCCTGATTACCAGACCATTGGCAATGGTGTTGACTGCCAGTCCACTCACAGCAACCCTAGCAGGCATAAACGTTATGGACCCATGGCTGGTTGACCAAGACCAGGTATCCACCTTGGCTACCCATTTTCCCTGGATGCTGTGGCCAAAGTGATGTGTTGGGACTGTAGGTCGCCACCTTAGTCCTCGATGTCTGTCAGCCACCTCACCAGTGTGGGGTGGCCCAGAGGACATGCACCTGCTCAATCACCAGGATCTGCTTTTCCCAGGGGTATGGGTCTCCATGCATGGCTAACACGTGGGTAGGCTTCTATTTACAGTCACCTCAATGAGGAGCCTACATTGACTGAGAACTCGTCCAGGAATAATAGAAGTGTCGTCCAGTAAAGAACACAAGAAGGACACCAACAACCATGATGATGGCATCATGCCGTCCAGGACAAAAGTCGCAGGCAAAGACGATAGTGTTGTCCAATCAGGGCCACGAGAAAGTCACCCCTTTTAGTCGCCACTTATGACAGGCTTGTATGCAGTGTGCCTATTCTATGCCGGGCACACACGGGGAGCAATGGTCACAGATAGCACCCTTCTTACTCCACCAGCAGTAGACAGGGTGAGTGAGGATGAAATAGTCAGAACCCATCAAAAGATGAAAGGTCAGAAAGCAGTAGGTCCTGATAAGATACACATGGATGTTTGGTGCACTTTGGGGACCATAGGAATTACATGGCTAGGGAAGCTTTTCAATAAGTTAGCAAATGGTGGCAGGATGCCATCTGCATGGAGAGAGCTGGATAGTTCTGCTGTTCAAGGGCAAATAGGATGCCCAGGACTGCAGCAACTATAGAGGCATAAAGCTGATGAGCCAGTCTATGAAGCTGTGGGAGTCATAGAATGTCACCTCAGAGACTGAACTAGTGTCTGGGGAAATCAATTTGGGTTTATGCCAGATAGGTTCACCATGGAACCAATCTTTATTCTATGACAGATAACAGAGAAACACAGAGCCATGAAAGGCAAATGTAAGTGGTTGAGATGTGAATTCTGTGCTAAATGAGTGGGGTGTTGTGAGCCAACAGAATCCAAAATGCTTACATTAGAGGTAGCTTGGGAGTGGGAGACAGTCAGTTGATTCAGTTGAGGTGGTATGGGCATCTTGTGAGGAGGGGAGAGGACGAGCTTATTAGGTTCAGTATTGGACTGAAGGTGATTAGGGTCACGTTGGCATAGGTGGTGCAGAGGGACATGGAGGCGTGTGGGGTGAAAGGTGACCTGGTGTGGGATAATGGGGAGTGGAGGATCAGAACCTGCAGACCCGACCCTGCCTCAGGTGGGAGAAGGCTGAGATGAAGAAGTTTTGGTAATATAAGCACAAAATGAACACATTAGAGTATAATTAGTGATCAAAACATTCAAAACAGTAATGCTGTGTTGATGATCTCGACAAATATTTGTTAGCATAAACTACACAAACATTTGAATACAGTCAGGTCTCGATTTACACGGGGGATACGTTGCTCAGAAAATCGCGTGAAAAGAATTCGCATTAAAAAAGACTATAAGTCTATGGAAAAATTGGGGATACATTCCATAATTTTTAAAATTCGCGTAATTCCGAAATTATGAGTTAAAAGTAATGAAAACCGCATAAAAAAATTCTGTTGATGTTGAAAAAAATGGGTCTCTTAATAAAGTCCTTTGAGAAGCTGAAAAAAATTTATATAAATTCTTAAATAAAATTGCACTTAAATACAACTCGTTTTATTTTATAAGAAAGTAATATAAATGTACATGTTTTTAATCACTATCACTATCTGATAGAAGTATGCACCGTTTGTGAACAGGTTCCAAATCACTTTCATCATCAGAAATAACTGTTTCTGTAATTGATCTCTTTGCTATATAGGTGATAAATTTGGGCAACCTTCATTCTCACTGTTGGCTGATTTTCCTTTTTTAACAATGAAATCCGTAATTAAACTTTGCATTGATGATTCTACTAATTGTTTATGCAATTCATGATATCCAGAAACACAGTTCTGCAGCTCACGTTGGAATTTAAAGGTCGTTTCAGAATTGGGGTCATTCACAAGAAAATGATTTTCTAATTTGCTGCAGAGATGAAGACCATCTCGAATTATTTTTGAAGTGAGAGGGGTTGGGGTTCCTCAATATCACTTTCACTTTCTGAATTTGCTGCATCTAAAGCTAGTGCAACAATCTCATCATCATTTAACACAGCATCCACCAGAAGTTCTTCTATATCATTATGGTTGAAATTGTTAAAACATTCTCTGCCAATAGCATGTGCCAAACTTATAATTTCCTTCAAAACTGTTGATGTTTCAATGATTGTATTGCTTGTAATACATCCTGGCCAAACCGTTTTCCAACAGGCATTTAGAGTTCCTGGTTTTATTTCAGCAGAAGCAGATGCAACTTGAATTATACAATCAAATATAGAATATTGTTTCCACACGTCTTTTATTTTCAAGGACCGATTTTCTAATTTATTCAATATGAATTTGTAAATCCGCTTAATGTAATATTTTTTGAATGTTGAAATTATGCCTTGATCTAATGGCAGAATAAGGCTTGTTGTGTTGGGGGGAAGAAATACTATTTGAACATTTGGATGTTCTAACTGTAAATGACCTGGTGAATTATCAATAACACAGGTCGGTGATGAAAAACTTGTCTTCAAAACAATTATTGTTTTTTACAAGTTTAAGCATGCTGATTACTAGAAAAATAATTAAAATGTTCTGTCACGTACAGTTTAATGAAAAAAATCAATTTTTAGAAATTATTCATGTCATCATGTATTCATGAACTTATTCATGTTAGATGGTCTATATATGGTAAATACAAGCCAAGAAATAGTATGATATTATTTATAGTGGACTATTGTCTAAATGTCCCTTGGAAAGGATAGTTGGCCCCTGAAATAGGTGGCTGAAGGAAGATAGGGTTGTTGGCCATTCATAAAGGAAAGGGGCAGTGATGGATCCAGCAGCAGATCAAGGGGGAACACTTCAAAAAAGTGCAACCCAAATACAGCATTTTTAAATATTCAGAATCCCTTACTATAAATTTAGATAGCAAGTACAATAGGTCATCTGCTGCCCCTTACACAATGTCCTATCTTCAGGGGTTTAGCCAACTACAGATTTGATTGCAACTGTTGGAATTGCAGTATAGAAATGTGGATAGCAAAGTAAAAATGAATCATCAGTTGCACCCCATTGAGGCGCTGAGGGGTAGCAATCGCTGCACTGCTCCCCACTTTGGATCCGTCCCTGGAAAGAGGCATTTGTCACTGCCTAGGCAGCTGGTGTTGGGCAGATCGGACAAGACACTTTTGCACTGGTTGGTGGAGGTTGTACATAAGGAAATGGTGGTGTGTGGGGTGGATGGGGATCTGGTGGGAGATAATTGGGAGTGGAGAGATGCAACTCAGAGATGACCCAGCCACAGGCAGGGAAAGGGTATGATGATGAATGGATGCGTGTGGAATGGTCATGTAATGTGACGAGGAAAGAAGAAGCATGGGGGAAAACCAAAACAAACGTGGAATTAGTTTGGAGGTAGTTTGTAGTGGTAAGGGTGGATCAGGGGAAGTGCTCCAAATAAGTGCACTCTAAATATTTTTAAATATTCAGAATCCATTGTTACAAATCTAGCTATCAATTCAACAGGTGCTCTACTGTCCCTCAGGCAGTGCCCTCTCCTCAGTGGTTTAGCCAAATACGGACTGCACTGCAACTGTTGAACTGGCAGTATAGAAATGGGGATAGTAGTGTGAAAATGCCTCAACAGATACAAAGGTAAATCATGCATCAGTTGAAATATGTGCCCCATTGAGGCACTGAGGAGGTAGAAATTGCTACATTGCTCCCTCTCCTGAATCCACCACTGCCTGGAACCCACTAACCCACCCCTGCCACAGGTCGGATAAGGATATGATGATAAAGCATAAGAGATTACTGTTGTGTGGGACAGCTAATTCATGAAAAAGGCGTCTTCAAATGTTCTACACAATGGATTTTTGGGTTGATATCGAATCGAAAGGCTGGGTGCTTATGGTTGAAAGATTATAATAAAACAATAGATAAAGACCATCCATGGGCCGTCATGCATCAAGAAATATGATAGCTTCAGAAATACCTGCATGTGTGTGCCTCAATTCCATTTCATTCAATATGGGTACCTTGGTTATTGAACAATGTGGAACTTTCTGGGTGTTGACATAAGGGTTAAAAAGTGATCTGAAGTAACTCCACAAGAGGAAAATTAAATCATTATGTATTCAATCATTACTAGACCTATAACATAAATGTAAAGTATGTATTTGTGAAGTGATAAAATGAAAATCTAAACATCAAAATACTGCAATTTCCTTTATTTCTTCCAAACTATGAAAATGTTTTGAGAGAAAACCTTACGTGATAGAAAAAAATGAATTTCGTTTTTGGAATCAGCACACCTAATAATAGAAAAATCAGTTATCAAAAGTAAAACAATTTTAAAAAGTATTTTTTTTGCAGGCCTGCATAATTAATAAGACTTTAAAATCAAGAGATTTTTCTTTCAAACAGACTTCCACTTCTGGTAGAAAGCAATTATTGAACCATTCTGTAAAACCAGTTGTTGTCACCCAGGCTTTTGGGTTAGCCATCCAATGCACTGGTAATTGTTTTAAATCTTTGCCTTTTAGGGGACGGGGTCTAAAAAATCGATTTATTATGAGTGGTTTCAACATTCGATCTCCTGATCGCATATATACAGTACTGTATACATATTTGAGAAAAAAATATTTAATCAAATGCAAACCCGTAACTTGGAAATCGGGTTAACAGAACCTGTGTAAAAAGAGAGCCAACTGTACAGTGAAATCCGTTTAACAAGAGAAAGCTTAACCTTCAAGCGCTCACGTTATTTTGACAGACATTCAAGCTCGCAAGGCGGCAAACTGGCTGCCTCTCATTTTTCTTTGCATATGGCAGTTTACTAGATGTTTATAGAAGGCATCATGACAAATCTAATTAAACAAACAGATATAAACGAAATTAAATGAGAAACTAAACTAGATGTGACCTAGTGTGACCCTGATTCTGGTACCATGATACTGGGACCATGATATCTTAACCCTGATACTCAGACCCTGATACTCAGGCCCTGACACTGGGGCCCTGATACTTGGACTCTGATCCTAGGACTATGATAGTGGGACCATGATAGTAGGACCCTGATAGTGGGACCCTGATTCTGAGACCCTAATCTTGGGACCCTGATACTGGCACCTTGATACCTTCACTCTGATGCTGAGAAAATGATACTGGGACCATGATAGTCGGACCCTGATACTTGGGCCCTGATACTGGGACCATGATAGTCGGACCCTGATACTGGGACCATGATAGTCGGACCCTGATACTTGGGCCCTGATACTGGGACCATGATAGTCGGACCCCGATACTTGGGCACTGATACTGGGACTCTGGTAGTGGGCCCCTGCTAGTTGGACCACAATGGTCAAACCCCAATAGTGGGACCCTGATAGTCGGACCATGGATCTGCAGTGCTTTGTCCCATGGAGCCCCAAAAATCCTGCTATAGGGAACCACTTTCCTATGAACTTGCAAGGCAGCAGAATGGCCGTTTGTGTAATCCTCCACAACCCCAGCTACTTTGAAAACGAATTGCTCCAAAATGACATGAGTTGGAAAAAAATTTTAATTGCAAGTTGTGACCAAATATACAACTTGAGAATACTAGGTGGTCCCAATCATTTATTCAGTCCTGCTACAGTGGCACAAAATTTTATTTAATTTGGCGGCCAATTTGCCGCCCATGCGAGCGCTTGAAGGTTAACATGAAATAATGGTTAACACGAAACAACACTGCCGTGCAGACAAAACACTCTGTAATTCCTTCTCAGCTAACAAAATACTGGATATACAACATATGCCGGAGTTTTCTTTAAACTAAACAAATAAACAATGGTTGCCACTGTTGCTAGATTACAGCCTGGGTTCCGGATGGTATAAACATGCCATTGACAAACCTTTCAAACTATGGGGCAGAGGGCCATTTTATTGACAATTTATGCTCAAAAAGACACTGAAAAACAAAGCACATTTCATCCTAAAAACTATAATTCTTTTAGGCTTTTTTTAAATTATGCATTTGTAGCATACATCATTATTTAAATTGAAAATATTGAATCTAATATGATGCCCACAAGTGTAACTTTTAGTAAACATCATCACGCCCTCATCCCACCTGCAGCATGGTCGGATCTGTGGGCCCACTGAACATGCCCTGGAATGGGGGCGCCCCAGCCAAGCATAAGGAACCCACAGGAATATTGGCCAGGTTGTCTGTGGGGGACGATGGCCTACCCCACTTGCTCCAACAGTGCATTATACAACCAAAATAGGAACTTTGGCAGGTAAATTAATGCTTTGTTGGTTATACAGTAGAACCTCTGTAAGTTGACCACCCAAGGGTGGAAGAAAAGTGGTCAACATAGGGAGGTGGTCAACTTATGGAGAACTAGGTGTACTGTACTGATACATGGGTATTATTGCTTTTATTGGATACAACTGTATGAAATGCTACATGATCAAAACTATTACTGCTAGTGGATCGGCATAGCTAGCCCTCAATGCAATTGATCTGGTAGTTGGGGGTTATGCCTCCCCAAGCAGTTAGCTGCATCAGATTCATTAGAGGTTTACACTTCATTGTCCATTTCAACAATACTTTCAAAAGTTAATCCTTAAAATTCTGCCATGGAAGATGGGCTGTATGAGGCCAAAATGTTATCTGTTGGATTGCGATAAATCCAACTTTCCTAAAACATGTCAACATTGTTTCTGGTTGAATGTTTGTCAAGCAGAATTATCCAAAGGACAGGACCCAGAGCATTAACCTTTACATTCCATTGTTCCCAAATGGGAACCATCACTTTGGGAATTTTTGTGTCCATTACTCTTAAGTTTGCAGTTGTAATTTTATTTAATAACATAAATAATATCAATGACTTTCTAAATAATATAAAAATTTTTAATAATATAAAAATTTGAAGAATGTTGAAAATTAGGATAATTTTTTGGACATATTTATTTGACTACAGCTCTATTTTAAGATGTCTTAAAATTATATCATCTACAATTTATCAATCTACAGATGTTATTGTGTATAATAATAAATTTTTACAACTATTGCTTATTTGAATGATTTTTAATTAAATTGTAAATTGCTATGTTCCCTTTTGGGATCAATGGCGGGTTGCCACTAACCAATTACTTGGCGCTGCTCTACAATGCACGAAAATAAGGAAAGGACTCAGGAGGGGGTGAGGTTCAAATCTAAGGATAGTCACCATTGGCACTGTCCTTTCCATGAGTACGTTTTGCCAAGGTGACCTAATAGATGAAGGGTCCTATACACCACAAAGGGCCAGATGTAACATGTGAACTGAAACAAAGAAGAGGAAGAGGTGCTTTGATAACCCATTGTTTTTATCCCTATATATATATATATGTAAAAACTTTTAAATAAATATCTTGTCTTGTCATTTGGAAAGTGGAAATTTTACTGTGTCTTATTTTCATCATCAAGTGTGCCATTCTAAAATAGTTAGAAAAATTATTTTGTATTTTGGATTTGACTTGTGGGTTGATAAAATGGAGAACTTATTCAAAACGGTGGAAGAAGCTGTGGAGTACCTTGAGTATTTATGTGATAAAGAATTATCAGATGATGACAAACTTTATGACATTTGTCAGTTACCTCCAGATGAGAATGACAGAGTGACAGATGAGGAAGACATTGACGACAATAAATTGGATTGTGTGATTCCATCTGATGTTTGTGGACATGTCAGTGTATTTTCTAACCCTACTGAAATAAGTGAAGCTAGTGAAACACCTGATTTGCCTCCTGCTAAAAAACATAAGAAATGGGCAAAAGCATCTAAAGTTAAAAAAATAAGTGAGAA
Source organism: Trigoniulus corallinus (assembly GCA_013389805.1). Lineage (NCBI taxonomy): Eukaryota > Metazoa > Arthropoda > Diplopoda > Spirobolida > Trigoniulidae > Trigoniulus > Trigoniulus corallinus. Next base: position 8,454,620 of record JAAFCE010009125.1, on the reverse strand, counting down.
ATTGCCAAAATGGAAAACTTCATCAAGCTTCAATCAAAAAATTAAAAGTAAAGCAATAATTGAAATTTTTAACAAATATCTGAATTAGTGAAAGAAGAACTGGTAAAACATTTTTTCAAATATTTGTCTCCAGAGTTCTTAGGCCATTTGGCACAGATGACAGCAATTTATGCTTTTCAGCATGGTGAGCATATTCAAACTGATTGGGAAGAAATAGCTCAGATTTTGGGTTGTTGTTGTTGAGTGGATATCACTGAGTTCCATCTGAGGATTACTACTGGGGTACAGCAGAAGACATTTCTGTGCCTATTGTTTCAAACACTATGTCCAAAAGAAGATTTAGAGAACTAAAAAAGAATTTTCATGTAATGGATAATTCAAAATTACAAATGGACAATAAGCTGGCAAAAATTCAACCACAATATGATGAATTAAATTCAAAATTCATTCAATTTGGAATATTTCAAAAAGAGTTGAGTATTGATGAGTCAATGTTTCCATATTATGGTCACCATAATTGCAAGATGTTTATACGTGGAAAGCCAATCAGATTTGGGTATAAAATATGGATGATGGGTATCCTTACAAAATGGAAATTTATGCTGGAAAAAATAAAAATGAAGTTGGTCCTCTTGGCAGCAGAGTTTTTAACAATCTTCTCAGCATTATTTCTGAACCAGAAGAAATTGAAGTTTATTTTGACAACTTTTTTGCCTCCTATGAATTGCTACAGGATTTAGGAAAAAGAAAAATCAAAAGAGAAAACAGGGTGAAAAACTGCCCATTGGTGATCTCCAAAGAAGTAAAGAAAAATGGAAAGTATAAAAGTGATATAAAAGTGATGGAAAGTATAAAACTATAAAAGTGATGGTTCTGTGTTTATGTGCAGGTGGAATGATAGCTGCTTCAAATTATTATACACATGAGCCAATATGCAGTGCTAAAAGATATTCTTATGCAAAGAGCAAAAAAATTGATATCCAACAGCACAATCTGATACATAAACATAACTGTGGTATGGGTGGGGTTGATGTATTGGACAGAATGTTGGGAAGCTATAGACCAAAACTTAGAAACAATAAGTGGTGGTGGAATCTATTTACAAATGCTTTGAACATGGCAGTAGTTGAAAGTTGGATAGTGTACAAAACACTACATAAAGCAATGCCAGATATGATGGATCACTTGGAATTTCGTAGAGAGGTGACATTAGAACTTCTCAACACAAAGCCAAGAAGAAATGTCATCAGAATGGGCCCCAAATCTCATATACCAACATATCAACGGAAAACAGATAACCACTGCTAGATTCAGGCAAGTCAAGGAAGATGTGCTGAATGCTTGTTAAATGCTAGATTGCAACGCAGGGAGTGCAAAAAACGTATGCATATTCATTGCTTTCCTAAATACCATGGAATTGCACCATAATCAACACTGCTCTTTCTTTGAAATAAAGTTTCATAATTGAAATGATAATTTTCCAATTACTCAATTGCCAGTTAAGAAAAATAAGTTATACAGACATTTGTAAGAATGCAACCATCTTATCGGATGCACAGTCAGAACCCGCCAAGGTTCCCATTTGGGAACATGCATTATCTAATTTATTTTACATGAAAAAAAGTTTTTTAAAACGAAAATCTCTAAATTGAAACATACCAATTCACCTTCTAAAACCAAAATTGCAAAAATCCAGGTGGATTTAGATGTGGCGGGTAAAGGGTTAATGGATGCAGCAAATGAATCTGCTTCCACAGGCTGGTGACACATGTTTTACGAATAACCCACTCCAGGAGCTGGGCTTAGTAAAACACTTTGAATGATTTGATAACACCTTGGTCAAGAGGTTGGATCCTTGAGTTGCATTTGAAAGAAGAAAGTTAAGTGTCAAATTTGTCAAGTGACTGACTTGCAGTTCATCAGGGCAGTTGTCTACTGTTAGTAGGATAGATCATTTCTTCTTCATTTCTTGATCCACAACCCTTACCTGTTCTTCAAACAGGGCAGCAGTCATCTAAGCACATTTGTTTAATCTCCATGTTACAGGGTGGTCTTCAATTTCTTAAATGCACAGGAATTTGCTGACTTACCAATCACTAATTTCTTTAGCTGTCCCCAAGAAGAGCTAGTGCTAAGCAATCCAGTGAAATGTTCCTTGGATATTCTTTCAATCTTGTATTTGTCACCCTTAACAAGGCTCTTGTCAGGCCCAAGGGATGACAAGGGGTCAACTTATGGAGGTTAAATATATAATATGAGTCACAGTCATAGTGGTCAACATACAACTTACAGAGGTGGTCAACATGGGGAGGTTGGTCATCCATTAATTAATGTGGTGCACATCCATTCTGTGAAAATTTGGTCAACTTAGGGAGGTGGTCAACATATAGGGGTGGTCACCTTTGGAGGTTCTACTGTATTACTAACATTACAAGTGTAACTTTTAGCAATAAATCCGATTAATCAGATATGACGACGTACAAAACAATGATGGGTTTTCTGCATAGATCGCTTAGCACAAAATTCTTTTCAGACGAAAAAATATTTTGGTCCCGTCAGTTTCGTGTTAAACGAGTTTCACCATATTTTGATTGATTTTGTCATCCAGGTATGTCAGCCAATGCACAGAAGTAGCATGGCTTTTTCAAAACTCTTGCTGGTTCTTGTCTATGATTACACAGGGCTGCATTTTGAAAAAAATTTTCTGATGATTGCAAGAATTCAGCTGATTCCTAATCGTTTTTGGCTGCTTTCAAATATGGGTTTAGTTTTTCTCAGGCACATCCAGATTTTTCACAAATCGCTAATAATTACTTCAACTTACATGAATTTTGATTGATTTCTTGGAAATATTATTACACAAAAGCATGTCCTTAAATTATAATACTTTTAAGATGAATGTTAAAAAAACAATATTTAGTCTGACAAATGGATTTGAAGTACTTTTATTCTACTTCAAACTTCCTTTCTTAGATTTCCTTGAACTTTTGGAAGTTTCTTGCACTCTTGTTCGAGGTTCCAGCAATAGTCCGCCATCATGTTAGAATTCCACCTTCCCTGGTACCTATGTTCCATCTCTTTAATATCTTGGTGAAATCTTTCACCATTCTCCTCACTAAAATCTCCAACGTTGTTTGGGAAATATTTCAAATGAGTGTAGAAAGGACAATTTAACACTCGTATTGCATCCAAGTTTCTTCTACTTTTCCAGCATGTTCTCCACTAAGTATCTTTTTGTCCCTGGAAAGAGATGCTTTCCTTTTGGCCATGATTTCTTCACCCAGTGCTGTCCCACTCACAAAAAGCATGGCATTTTTGTATAGCCTGCTTGCTGACCAAGAAGCATGCCGATCATTTTGAAATCTCCACATACATGGCAGTTGTGTTCATTTTTAATTTTCATCAATACCTTTTTCACAGTTTCAAAAGACTCTTTTAGTGGACAGAATAAACTACTTACTCCCATTATGAAAAAGTATTGACTTTAAACTCCTTTTGGAGGAGTCAATGCAGAGCCTCCAATCAGAAGCTGCATATTGAATTTGAAAATATTTTATGTGGCCAGGAATTACACAGTAAAGCACTATTGAGTGTTCCTTAGCAAAGAATGGCAGTAACTCTTCTTCTGTATGGTGATACCACACAGTTTGATTTTAACCTAGAACAAAGAACTTCTGCTGAACTTTTAGATAAGTTCAAATCATCATCATCATCTCACCCTTCTTCTGTCTGAGGCACAGTCTGGTCTATGGGTTCTAATCCTCCACTTCTGCCTACACCCCACGAAGTCCCCCTCCATTCCAGATGCCTTTTAGATAAGTTCAAATCTCTCACCAAATCATTAAGTTCTCCCTGCATGAATAGATGAGTTATTTGGGCCCCAAAAATTCACCATGGTGCCAAATGCTATGACATCTCCAAACTTCACGCAAGGTAACTTTATTTCACAGCCCTTTATTCTTGAAATTCAACCCAGAAATGTGGCCTTCTACCTGTTGTAAACTCAGAAACCAAACAATAATCTTGAAATTTAGCATACCTCAGCACATTATTAAAGCAGATTTGTTGAAAAACTATACATGATGGAAAAAAACTAATTGCATATTTGAAACCAGCAAAAACACTGGTTTCAAATCACATAACATCATAAAGACATCAAAAATCATGCTGACCAGTGTTATCATTTGCTAGGTTTGCTGCTGTCCTTGGGGCTGCATTTCGCCATGCTGTCCTCACACTTGTTCTTGGAGAGGTACTTGTCTCTCTGCCAGTTGTTCACTTTGAGCTTCTAGTATAGCCTCCTCAACTAACATGAGGCTAATGTTATCGTTTTTCTCAAGAAATATGTTTGCTTCTTTGAAAACAATGTTCACTGCTCTTTGAGTGTAAAAATTAATCCCATTAGTCATGTTTTGCACATGTGGGAGAATCAGTCCCATCCCCATGGGGATTAAAAGGTCCTTTCTGAACCTTGCTCATTCTGAGATGACCATTAGGTTCACTCTTGCATTTCTCCTAGCAGCTTCAATACATTGACAGCAGGTTTGAGTATCAATTATGACCACACAGTGGTGGACAAATGCTTAGCACATTCAAAAAAATATATAACATCTGTCTATTATGTTTATAACCAACTAGAAAATAAAATTGAAAAAATGTGCACTATTAAGAATAATTCATAATGTTGTTTTAAAAATGCCCTGGACAAATGTTTAGCACCAGTTACATTTAACTAAATCAGTATTTTGTGGGATATCCAAAATTTTTGATGACTGCTTGGCAGCAATGTTGCATTGAATTAATCAAACTTTGCCACTGTGAAATTGGGATGGTACTCCATGCTCCTTGGATGGCTGGAAACAACTGTGTTGGAAACAACTGTGTTGGAAACAACTTGTGTTGGAAACAACTGTGATTACCAGGCAGAAGGACATAAAATGGAGGATACACCAGACAATTGACTGTAACACTGCCAATGTTATCTATTTGATACACTGTCAGAAATGTAACAAAGACTATATAGGGGAAACAGGATGAAAGGTAAAAGTCAGAATCAGGGAACATATGTACAATATCAGGAAGAAGACTGACACTCCAAAAGGACTACATTACAATGAAATGGACCATAACTTGACAGACTTCCAAGTTACATATCTTATGACAGGCTTTAGGACAGAGATTGAAAGAAAATGAAAAGAATCCCAAATCATTAAGGAATTTAATAGCTTGTCACCAAATGGCATTAACATTGACAAAGGGATGATGCCAATCATCTTTGAACTACCATAAAGTGAACAGTTAAATATTTAATGAATTTAATTTTAAAAAAAATACCAAAAATTGTTAACTGTTTTTCAACAAAATGCTTGAAAAACCTTAAAAAGAAATATTAAATAAACAAAGATATGCACATTTATCTATTTTTAATATCTATTATTCTAGCCTACTAATTATTTTCTCCTCACACTGACAATTTGACACCTGAGTTATTTTATTTCTGGTAACAAAGCTCAACCATTTCCAGAGACAATAGCATAACTGCTTAAAGTTAAAGAACAGCACTTTATCAAAGTAAAACTAACCTTGAAGAAGCAAGATCCTCTTGTGAAACGTTGGTTCTTTACCATCCAAAAAGATAAGTATTTGTTTTTGATTTTGAAGTTAATTTGAATTTTGATACTATAATTTTTATTTTGTTTTCAATTTTCTTTTCTTGTGTTCGCTAATGGTTGTTCTGTCATTGTTTTCGGTGCTCCAAACCACAGGAAGAGTTGCACGTCAACAGTAGCCATCAAGAAGGAACCCTTTCACCAGAAGGCCACACAGGAGGAAGGTTGGACCACAACTCAGGATACTGAAGTTAAGTGAATTTTTGTGTTCTGCAGTCTGTGGTCAGTAGCATTCTTTGTCAACTTTTGCTTTTTTATTTGAATGTCAATATCTCTCCAGAGCATCTCAATCTCAATATGCATTACTTTAATTTTTCAATCTTTAAACCAATCAGAAGCAACCTTAATGGCATGCTTAGGATCATTATCTTGCTGGAAGATCCATGTTACCGGCAAGTTGTCATCAGCATATGGCTCCATTATAGTTGAAAGTATATTTTTATAAATAACTCTGTCCTTAATGCTAGATATTTCATGAAATCCCCAGAAAAAACATCCCCAGACCATCACACTTCCACCTTGGAACTAAACAGTTTGATGTAAACACTTAGGATGAAATTCATCACGTTTTCATCACCACACATATTTTCTACTATCACTACCAAATAAGTTGAACTTAGATTCATTGGACCACAGAACATTTTCCCATTGCTGAGGTGTCCAATTTAGAGGTTCTCGAGCAAATGCTCACCGAGCTTTTCTGTTTTTTTTACACATATGAATGGCCAAATAATTGCCCAAATAATCAAAACACATTCAAACGGGATCTAATTCTTCTACAGGTAATAGCAAACATATTGGTACTCTGAAATTGATATCAGTAGATGTCAACATCCAGTCATTTCCTATCAGAGGACAACTGATGCGATCCTCATGGGGGTTGGTTATCCTAGGACGAACATTATAACACTAACTCATTATAACGTTGGACAGCACGTACACAAGCAATTTTGGTACACTTTACAATTTTCAATATATTATTGCTTTTGTGCCATGTACTGTGGTGGCCAAAGGAATAAGAGTGGAGTGAAAATTGTGGAGTTATGCTCAATAAATTAAAACATCAATCAATGTAGCAAGCAAAATAAGGTTATTATGAAGAATAAGTTATCCTTATAAACAAATAATGGAAATCAGGCACAAACAAAATGAATAAAAAACCTGTAAGAAAACAGATTGAAAATTGAAGGTGGACAAAAAAATAAAGAGTGTTGACACAAAATCCAACAATTTAGTCAAGCAATTATCAAGTCCTGCACATCTTCTTGTCAAGGAGTTGATAAGGTTTTGACAAACAAAATACCACATTTTTTATTTCCTCCTAAAGTATTCTTTCAGGTTTCTGTAATGGAAAATTTGCTTTCTAACTCTTTCCACAGATTCTCAATGGAGTTCAAATCTGCTGATTCAGATAGCCATGGTAATTTAAATATATTTTTGCTAGTGAGCCAATTTTTTACTAACGTGGTGGTATGTTTTGGATCGTTATGTTGTTGATACACCGAAATTAATACCATGTTTCCCTCTGCATAAGGCAGCATTATGTTCTCCATAATATCGAGATAGATTTCCTTGTTCATGTTTTGTTTTATCCAAAATATTGGACCAACACAATGGTACGAAAAACATTCCCAAATTTTTATGGTACCCCCACCATGTTTATTGTCTGAATTGGGTATCTAGGAGCCAGTTCTTTTTTTAGGGTCTTCTCACATACAGCCTGCCACCACTTCTGAAGAGCTTTCAATTTCATCACTAAATAGTACAATTTTCCAAATAGGGTGATCGATGTTGCTTCTTGCACATTGCAACCTGCCTTTAACATTCTTCAAACTTCAGGTGATATGGCCATGCAAGTCTTTCTTGTAGACGTCTTCTGTCCTCCCAATGATGTTAAGACTGCAATTCTTTACAATTGATCCTTCAAAGCTTGATGGGTCACATACCTGTCAATTTTGGGCGTCCAATGGTTTCTTTGTGTGACATCCTACATTCCTTCAACACTTGCAACCACACATGGAGACCATTTGAAAAGATTTCAAATTTCTTTGTAGATTGTGTGTTGGCGTCTAAATTCACGTATTAGATGTCATTCTTCATCAGGACTATGATGACTGTGACCCATATCACAGAAAACTGATCGACAATTACTATTTATACATGAATAAACAATTATTGCCACTGGGGACTTATTATTTTTGCCAACCTCCTATTGCAGTTGTCAGCAAACTGCAGCTCATGAGCCGCATGTGGCCCATTGAATGTCAGTCTTCCAAAAATGACTGGGTTGGTGCAAAGGCATGAACAGATGTGTAATTTGGGTGACAGAAGATGCAGCACAGGCAGTATATGGTGCTGGGGAGGCACAGTGGGCACTCCTGCAATGCAACTGCAAATTAACTGAAATGCAATGCAACTAAAATTAATTGCAATGTCACTTTCGTCCACAGATGGAACTATTTGGCAATAGTTACACTTTATGATGCCGAACAGTTCAGATGAAGAGGGCATTGTGCGAATTGCTTGACAGTTGCAATTAAAATGACATGTTCAATTTGTGACACAACTCGTTACCAACCAGTTGCCTTTACATTGCGTTGCAGTTTCATTGATGGGAGAATTGCATATCGTTAACATCAGTCAGACTAGCATGCAATTTAAAAGGAACTAAAATTCGATTACTTTTCAGTCAAGTTACAGTTGCATTGCGGCTGTGGACGAAGGGCCTTATGCATGAGTTGAGTGAGTCCTTCAGTTGGCAGTGTAATTCTGTAAAGTAGTCAGTGCTTGTCGTGTCCACAAATCACACTTGGGTAACAAAAGTATCTTCTTGAAGCACAAAGTTCCCTGTGTTTTTCTAACCAGCCACTTACAAAAACTTAATTTTTATCAATAAATAAGATCATTATTAAGTTAATAAATGGTGTTACTACCCAGATAGCTTAAGTTTAAGAAATTTGTCTCTCAAAAGAAATCACAATCATTGTATTGTTGATATTTGGCTCTTTTGACTGATGAGTTTGCCAACCACTGTCCTATTGTGACATTTATATATTCCACATGTTACTCTTGTGCATGTGTTTCTGTAACCTTTGAATTGCAAACATTCCTTCTAGAATAGTATACATTATGACATAAACATGCTTTACATGTTTAAGTGTTGAACATTTGCATTTGATAAACTAAAATGTCCATATTTTCACTCCACTCATTATTTTGGCCACCACTGTAAGTACCTAATTACGAGTATATGGCTTGACCTGAGTAAAAATTGTAAACCTTGACCTTTTGAGTAAAAATTGTTGATTCAATCTTTTCTGGAAACTGCACCACTCCATTCAGCAGGAAAAACAGTCTGTAGTCATTTCTTTCATATTATGGAAAAAAACAAAAAAAAAACTGGCATTTAAATTTATAGCAGGATCTTTTTGATCTGCTGGATCTCACATAGGCTGTCAAAGGGTTAAGCAAGTTGCCTTAACAAAAAGTAACACACTGAGTTCTTTGATTCTCAAATAATTAAAACAATGTAATGAACATTTTCAATCATGTTTTATTCATCATAAATGATATAACCATTTAATAGGTGAAAAAAGTGGCTGACAGTAAACTAAAAAAGTTTCTTGTGACCTGAATGGGTATGCTGCAAAGCCAGGTCTTAACAATTGAAATATTAACCCTCTAGCAGGAACATCTATAATTTGTCTGTTTCTAGGAATATCTCCCTGTGAGACATATATTTGAAAACATTGCTTTTCTACTACAGTAGAACTTCGGTATATCGAACTCGCTTATATCGAAATCCTGCTTATTCCCGCTTATATCGAAGCTTGAGCGCCGGTCCCGCCAGATGTAAATTTTAGCTTTACATATAATTCCGGATTTGGATATATCGAATCTCGGATATATCGAACTATTTTTCACGGTCCCCTGAGGTTCGATATAACGAGATTCTACTGTATTTTTATCCTAAAATATGAAAAATTAATGCCTAAAAAAATTAATGTTCTTTTTATAACAGGACCAAAATAATATAAACACATTTCCATAATGTAATAAAAATTATATGAATGAAAGAATACACATGCAAAATGAATAGTAAGTGGATGAGTCTATGGGTGGTAAGTCGTTTATGAGACTGATATGGGTACGAAAAAATGGTTCTAAACTGCAAACAGTGTAATCAGTTAAGGTAAACAATATCTCTACGTAAAGTTGAGATCCAGGCTGAAGCACTTTAGAGTGGTGGACAGGTACACCGTGTAATGGCCCTCCCAGGGGCAAAAGAACAAATCATATCTGCCTAATAGACAGATGTTCCATGCAGAGGGTTAAGTCTTAGAGTTGGTAAAAAAGTGATGAAATACACAAATTGAAGTAGAAAAAACTACAATGCAGCAGCTATTTATAAAATAACTTCAGAACTGTAAATATTATTTACCTTGGGATGATGGTCCAACCTACCTCATCACATAATTATTTTACAATTAATACCCATTTCGTTGTTGCTACTTCAATTTGCCCAATGTCAAAGGTGATTTGACAGTGATAAGTAAGATTATGCATGATAACTCCAATTTACATTGCCATATTATAACTTTAAGTATTGTGTGATGCTGTTGCCTAACATCAACTAACTTTCTGGAAGTGAACTGGTCGCACATCAAACTCATAGTTGTAAAAGTCCAAATAGGCAGTCATGTGAAATCCCATGTTTGAAACGACGAAAATGTATTCAAATGATGAAAAAACAGTATAGACTATAGAAAAAACCAAAATTTCAATTAGTATAACTAATTAGAAAATACTATTAAACCTCTAATATTTTCAGATTTCATTCTAGTTGGTACTTGAGAGAGGTCACTAGGTAGCGGATGGGCATTCTTTGAGCATTTCTTGCCTGCTGAAATTTTCCATTTTTGGAGTAATTATTGGTGCCATCTGTGGGGATAGAACTGCCTGACTTCAAGGCAAAGACCCAGAGGTCTCACGAATGGTAGGACTGTGGGTGTGGTTGTGCTTTGGTAGTGCAGAGAACGTGTTTTTGGGGTTGGAATTTTTAAGCCTAACCTGGTCACATTTTCCCCAACGATCCTGGCATCAGCCAGCTGTTTTTGTTGTTGTTTGTTGGGGTTTAAGGTCCCGTCAACTACAAGGTCATTAGAGACCCGACATCAGCCAGCATAGTGGGTCGTCTGCTCCTGCAATCGCCATGCTGCATCCAAGACTGAGCGCCCACCCCTGTATTTATGTGTCGGCCGTATTGGACGTATGGTTTGCTTGCCTGCTTACAGCAAAAGTTTCCTTTTCTACTTGTCAGTGTTACTAGTACAGTAGAGCTGCAATTTTCCAAACTCCTACTATCCGAAACGCTCCTTATCCGAATGGCTTTCAGAATTTCAGAAAAAAAACAATTAAGAGGGAACGGACTGCGATTTGCAAATTAATGCACGACTTGGCTGCCCGAAAACGGATACTGATGGTCAAACAGCTTACTTTGATCGAGATGTTCAGCAAGCAATGACTTTCATTTACATTATGGTAAACGTACATACTGTACTAAAGTACAGCCCTTTTAAGTATGCGTATTATGTAAGTGTTGTATTTTCATTTAATTAATTAAAAGCTCTATTTATTTAAAAAAAGTTTTTCTCTCATTTCCTCCCATTTAGACCCTATTTTCGGAAAAAATCCAATTATCCGAATTTTCGATCCTTCAAATGGGGTCCAGTCCCGATTGATTTGGAAAATTGGAGTTCTGCTATTTATTATTATTATTGTTGTTGCTGTGGTGGTTAATGGTTGTGATTTTTCCCTGCTGGCACATGCAGTATTAGAACTGCATGTGCCAGCAGTACTAGTGAGGTGAGAGTGAGACCTCTACTCAGTTAATGAGATTCTCCTGTGAGGAAGGATGGCACCCCCACACGTAGCCCTGTCACTATTACTGTGGGTTCCAGACATCTGACTGGGGTGCCTCCAGTTAGAACTCTCATGCCAATTCAAGGGGACCCTCTGAGGGAAAACAGGGGAACTAGTTGACACCCTTAAGTAAAAGCTAAAAAGAGACAAAGATAAAATGGGCAAAAGCCTAAACAGAAACAGATATAAAAAAAAAAGTCAAAAGCCAAAAACAGACAAAGGTAAAACAGGCAAATGCCAAAAACAGCCAAAGGAAAAACGGGTTTAGCCTAAACAGACACAGAAATAAAAAGGCAAAAGCCAAAACAGATACAGAAATAAAACGACAAAAGCCAAAACAGATACAGAAATAA
>JAAFCE010009125.1:8330475-8442666 GCA_013389805.1 Trigoniulus corallinus | reverse complement strand
CAGATACAGAAATAAAACGACAAAAGCCAAAACAGATACAGAAATAATAGGCAAAAGCCAAAACGACACAGGGATAAAAGGCATAGCTGCCAGAAAGGAAAACGTTTCCAAATTAAATTTTGAGCTCTCAACCCCCTGAGGGTTATCCCCTAGTGAGGTGGAGAGCTCTGGAATGGCCCCCAGTTAGTGACTAAGTTCAAGGTATCTCTCAAAGTCACTAAAGTATCTCTAAGGTATCTCTCAAAGTCACAGCAGTCACCATGGTTGATCCTCACCCCATAGTATGGGGGAGTGAGGAAGGTGTGACCGATTTGCAGCAAGGCAAGCTCCTCTGTGACTGGAAGCACAAGGACACCCAGTGCACTGGAGTGTCCACTGGAATGGCCACTCAGGGTGAAGCTTTTGCTAATGACAGAAGTGCATGACTTGTTTTCTCAGGGTAAAACTTATAGCCACGTGAGGTGGCAAACTCCTTAGCACTATTGAGTGCCAGTTGAAGTTGACACTCAATGCAGTGCATTGGGGTAGCCTGGAAAAGTCATTCACAAACAGAGACAATTGTACTGGGTGTTGAATGGAGGAGAGTAAGCTGTTCACTGTAACAGCAAAGAGCATCACACTCAGGACGCTCCCCTGTGTAACACCATTCTCCTGCCAAAAGGCCAAGGAGTAGGTGTTACCCACACTCACTTTGAAGGTGCGGTTGGACAAAAACCTACAGAGGATGAGGGGCAAATTACCCCTGAGCCCCCACTGGTGAAAGGCTGCCAATATACCATGGTGTGATGAGGTGTCATATGCCTTCTCCACATCAAAGAAGACAGCCACCAAGTTCTGTCTGTGGAGAAGGGCCTCACATACTACAGTCTCCAGTGAGATCAAATGATCCACTGGAGACCTGCCATCATGGAAGGCAGATTAGGTTTTGGCAAGAAGGTGGTGCCATTCCAAATACCATGCCAGGCATAAGTTAACCATGTTTTCCATGGTTTTACACGGACAGCTTGTCAACGATATGGGCCTGTAGGGCCTGGGGCCTACTTGTAGTCCCTACAGGGACTTTGTGCTACCACCAAATATAATTAAAATCCTCAAGGAGGTAGAAAAAACCTTTCCCTGGTAGATGCCATCACAATTGGTAATGGATGTTATCAGGGCTGGGGCAGTATCCCAGATAAATGCTAGGTCACCTCAGACAATGTAATACTGTCCAGGGTAATCAATTTTGGGTTTATGCCTCGATGGAGCCAATATCTGTCCTAAGGCAGATGATAGAGAAGTATAGGGCAGCAAAGAAGGACCCCCATGCAATATTCACTGACCTGGAGAAGGCTTATGATAGTGTTTCTATACAGGTAGTATGGGATGTGCTAAGAAGGAAAGGGGTAGCTTGGACAGCTTGGGGTAACACAAGAAGCTTCAAGGTGCAGGTAGGTGTGCACCAAGGGTCAGCACTTGATGGCTGCTGATGGATGGATGGGCTCCTCAGTGCTTTATATTTGCCAATGATGTGGGAAAGCTTGCAGAGTCCAAAAAGCAGGCACAATATGCCTACAAGACATCCAGATGGCTATGGAAAAGGGAGGCTTGAAGGCGAATATGAAAAAGACGGAATATTTAGCTTTCAACTGGAGTGATCAGGAACCAGAGGGTGACGTTAGCTCAGGAAGTGAGGTGATACCAGCAGTGCAGGAGGTTAGATACTTAGGATCAGTGTACCAGGGAAAAGGGGAAATAAACTCAGATGTGTCCAATAGGATCAAGACAGGTTGGCTAAAGTGAAGACAGGGTGGGTGCCTATGAAGCTAAAAGGCAAAGTAAAGAGAACTGTGGTTAGGCAAACTATGCTGTATGGCTATGCTCATGGTCCATGAGGAAGGAGCATGAAAGGAGAATGCAGGTGGCAGAGATGCGAATGCTGCACTTCATGAGTGGGGTGTCATGAGCTGACAGGATCTGAAACGACCATGTTAGAGGTAGTCTGGGGGTGGCAGACATCGCAGAGAAGATGAGGGGAAACAGGTTGAGGTGGTATGGGCATGTGATGAGAAAGGGAGAGGAGGAACTAGTCAGGGCCATCATGGGAATGCAGGGGGTTGGGAGCACCAAGGCCGACATGGGAGCAGGTTGTACAAAAGGACATGGGTCTGTGCAGTGTGGATGGGGGTGGTTGGGGATCAGCAGGGGTGGAGGATTGGAACTCTCAGACCAGACCTAGTTTCGAGCTGGAGACGGGTATGACAAGGGAGAAGGGTATCTAATAAATAGCTATTCGGCAATGCAAGGGTGGTAACAGAGAATAGTGAAGAGATGTTCAGAAATTCTAGTGCCACCTGTAGCCAAGTTAGTGATATGTACAAAATGAAGATTCCACCACATACATCACTCCCACACAGGTTTCATACAGCAGACATTCCCTTGCAAAGTATAATGTGCTAACCTGTGCCTAATGTGCTAAACTTCATACAATAGAACATTTACAGCATATTTCAAATGAAACATGTCAGGAAACATAAAAATTTCCAACAAACACAATGTTAAAAATGTGCAACCATCATCACCATACCTTTATCCCACCTATGGCAGGGTCAGCTCTTCGTATTCTATTCCTCAACTCCCACCTATCTCCCACAAGGTCACCCTCCAGCCCACACACTACCATATCCTTGTTGACCTGTTCCCACGTCTGCTTTGGTCACCCCCTGCCTCACATGCATTCAACCACTTGTATTCCTGAAACAGGCCTAACAAGCTCCCCTCCCCACAAGATGAAAATATTATGAAAATAAGATGCTGCTCTTATCTTAATTCTCCTTTCTCTTCTATAAAGAACACTTTGAAGCTTTCATATGAATATTTTTTCCCCTAATTGCTATTTCCTGTTGCATTGGGGGAGTCCAAACTTGATACAATCAATCCTTCTTTGTTAAATATAAAGCAGTTGAAGTTTTATCAATGAATGTTAGTGGTGTTCCTGATTACATTGTCTAAAGAATTCAAAGCTTTTCACCATCAGGTATGAATAATCAATGGTTATGGTTAACATTCCAAATAACCTTTAATTTTTGAAAATAGAAGTGATTTGTTAGAGTACTGAATTTTGTGATATGTTTTTAAAAAATTTCACAATTTCAGCAGAGTTTTAAAAAGTTGCCGCAATTTGCAGGACCAAGTTTATATTGGGATTGGTAATACACTTATAGAGCTTTGTGTAGTGGTAAATTTAACTGCTCATACCTGCCCACAGAAATGCTCTTCCCTTTTTCTTCAGCTACTGTGATGTCAGTGCTGCATTTAAATTTGTACACTGAATGGCTTCAGTGTGAAAAGCAAAAGGAAGTTTATTTTCATCTTCAAGAATATATTTCTTCAAAGTTTGCTACGGTACAACTTCGGTATATCGAACTTGCTTATATCGATATTCTGCTTATATCGAAGTTTAAGTGCCGGTCCTGCCTGACACAATGTTAATCAATACGAAAGATGCCCTGATATATCGAAACTCGTGCATCATCTGCATTGTCAGTGACCACGCTGCATTTGCAGCCTGGTACTGACCCCCCAAAGCAGGAATTTAATTTAATATATTCCCATTTTATATTTTTTCCTTTTTAATTATGGTTATTATTAGTGTTATTATTATCATTATTATTTATTATTATTAATAGTATTAGGATTGCATCTCTGCAGTGTAGGGTGTAAGGGGTGGATTGTAATGCGTGTGTGGGACCCCTGCTGACATGACAAAAATGGAAGAAACATTGTCTACTGTGGGGTAGGATGGCACCCCCCCACAGGTAGCCCTGTCACTGTTGCTGCAGGTTCTGGGCAGCTGGCTGGGGAGCCCCCAGCCAGAGCTGTCCCACTATTTAAGGGGGCTAGGCTACGGTTAGGAACGTGGAATGTGGGGATCCTTACAGGAAAAACAGGGGAATTAGTAAACACCCTGAAGCATAGAAGGGTTAGTGTTGCCTTCCTACAAGAAACGTGATGGAAAGGGAACCGATCACGGGCACTGGGTGATGGATACAAATTACTCTACATGGGTAGTGAGGAGGGGCATAATGGTAGCATATTGTATTGAATAGGGAGTTTCAGCAGGGGATCACAGCTGTTCATTGAATCAATAGCAGGATCATTTCTGTTAATGTAGTTTGGCAGGGTATTGGGCTCCACCTCATCAGTGCTGATGCTCCCCAAGCAGGATGTGATGAGGCCACCAAACGGGATTTTTGGTGGGATTTTGATGAGGTGGTACAGTCGGTAAATGACAGAATTCAATGGGGAAAGGGATCTGATCGTCCACTGGGGATGGGGGTATGGCCAACTCACAGCAGAGGGACAAAAAGTCCTTGATACAGCACAAGCACATGGCCTTGCATTGGCCAATACGTGGCTCCAGAAGAGGGAAAAGCACCTCATCAGCATTTAGTCACCCCTAGGGAGGTCACAGATTGATTTATTTATGGTTAAGATGCAGCACAGGCCCGAGATTTGTGATTGCTGGGCACTCCCCAGTGAGGATTTCCAGAAGGGAAGTGGGCATAAGTTACTTATGATGGAGGTAATTGTGAGGGGTGCAGCTAGGACCCACCCATGGAAAGGTGAACCAGTCATTAGGTGGTGGAAGTTGCCACCAAATGCACATGAATTCCAGCAGGAGATTATTAGCCAGGCCAACTGGGATTGCGAAGGGTCAGCTGATGCCATGTGGGACAGGGTGGCCAGGAAGATTACACAATGCAGAAAGGCTATGCTTGGCACAGCAAGAGTAGGAGGCTCATACCTGGGGAGACAGACTTGGTGGTGGAATGAGGAGGTGGAAGCAGCCATTCATCAGAAGAAGGCAGCATTTCATAGGTGGCAGGAGATGGGGGACCAGGGTTCAAAGACAGAGTATATACAGGCAAAGAAGCAGGCTATGAGGACCATTGCCCAGGCCAAACACCAAAAGTATGAGGCTTTATACGAAACCTTAGGGACTAAGGAAGGTGAGCGGGAAGTTTTTCGAATAGCAAAAATGCAAGATAGAAGTAGTAAGGATGTCACCGGGGCCATAACGATCAAGGATAGGGATGATGGGGTCTTATTCCAGCCAGAGGAGGTAAGGAAAAGGTGGGAGGAATATTACAACACAATCTCTTAAACACAAATACAAATGAAATGGTCATGAACAACATCCCATGGACTTGGTGAGTGGGGAAGAAATAGTCAGGGCCTTTCGCAAGATGAAAGGACACAAAGCTGTAGGTAGTGATAAGATTCCCATTGATGTTTGGCATAGCTTGAGTACTACAAGAATTACATGGCTGGTGAAGCTTTTCAATAAAATAGCCAGTGGGGACCGAATGGCATCTGCATGGTGAGAGAGTTGGATTGTCCCTCTGTTCGAAGGCAGAGGCATTAAGCTAATGAGCCATTCTATGAAGCTGTGGGAGAGGGTCATAGAGTGTCGCCTCAGAAATTGTACTAGTGTACGAGGAAACCAGTTTGGGTTTATGCCTTGTAGATCAACAATGGAGCCCATCTTTATTCTTCGACAAATGGTTGAGAAGCATACAGCAGTAAAGAAGGACCTGCATGCAATCTTTGTGGACCTTGAGAAGGCTTATGATAGTGTCCCACGACAGGTAGTATGGGATGTTTTAAGAAGGAAGGGAGTGAATGAAGGGCATATCAGAATAATACAGCATATGCATGATGGTTCCACCACTAGGGTGAGGATGGCATGGGGGAATACTGGTGGCTTCAAGGTAAAGGTAGGGCTTCATCAAGGATCAGCTCTCAACCCATATCTGTTTGCTTTGGCAATGGATGATCTGCTGACAGGAATAGGGGAATGGGCCCCTCCAGTGCTTGGTATTTGCTGACGATGTAGGAAGGTTAGAGGAGTCCCGAGAGGAGGTTCAAAAGGGTTTGCAGGACATTACAGCAGCAATGGCAAAGGGGGGCCTGAAGGTGAACATGAAGAAAACAGAGTACTTAGCTTTCAATTGGAGTGGCCAGGACCAAGGGGGCATAGTTCATTGTGGAAATGAGGTGCTACCAGCAGTGAGTGAGTTTAGGTATCTAGGAGCAGTGATTCAGAGCAATGGAGAAATAGACTCCAACGTTACCCACAGAATCAAAGCCGGATGGCTAAAGTGGAGACAGGCATGCGGGGTACTGTATAACTGCACAGTCCCAATAAAGTTGAAGGGTAAGGTTTACAAAACTGTAGTTAGGCCCACCACGCTGTATGGATCAGAGTGCTGGGCAGTGAGGAAAACCCATGAGAGGAGAATGCAAGTGGCCGAGATGCGAATGCTGCGTTACATGAGTGGGGTGTCACGTGTAGACAGAGTCCACAACGAGTATGTTAGAGGCAGCTTGGGGGTGGGGGACATTGTGGAGAAGATGAGAGAATATAGATTGAGGTGGTATGGGCATGTGATGCAAAGGGGGAGGAGGAGCTCATGCGGTATATTATGAGGCAACAGGTGGTGGGTGGCATCAGGAGTAGGGGGAGACCCAAGTGGACGTGGGAACAGGTGGTACAGAGGGACATGATGGCTTGAGGGTGGATGAAAGCCTGGTTGGGGATAGACGGGAGTGGAGGATTAGAACCCACAGACCCGACCCCGCCTTAGGTGGGACAAGGGTGTGATGATGATGATGATCTTAATATGTTAGGTAGTGTGGGGGTAGGGTGGATGGGGACCCCCCAGTTATCCTAAAATTGAAATTGTAGATATTATAATAGCGGGACATTTAGATTTGCAAAAACGTAAATTGGATATATGGAAACTCGGATATACAGTAGAGCCTCCAAAGGTGACCACCCCTATATGTTGACCACCTCCCTAAGTTAAACAAATTTTCACAGAATGGATGTGCACCACATCCAACCAATTAATGGATGACCAACCTCCCCATGTTGACCACCTCTGTAAGTTGTATGTTGACCACTATGACTGTGACACATAATATTGATTTAACCTCCATAAGTTGTCCCCTTGTCATCCCTTGGGCCTGACAAGAGCCTTGTTAAGGGTGACTAATACAAGATTGAAAGAGTATCCAAGGAACACTTCACTGGATTGCTTAGCACTAGCTCTTCTTGGGGACAGCTAAAGAAATTAGTGATTGGTAAGTCAGCAAATTCCTGTGCATTTAAGAAATTGAAGACTACCCTGTAACATGGAGATTAAACAAATGTGCATGGATGACTGCTGCCCTGTTTGAAGGACAGGTAAGGGGTGTGGATCAAGAAATGAAGAAGAAATGATCTATCCTACTAACAGTAGACAACTGCCCTGATGAACTGCAAGTCAGTCACTTGACAAATTTGACACTTAACTTTCTTCTTCCAAATGCAACTCAAGGATCAAACCTCTTGACCAAGGTGTTATCAAATCATTCAAAGTGTTTTACTAAGCCCAGCTCCTGGAGTGGGTATTGGTAAAACATGTGTCACCAGCCTGTGGAAGCAGCTTCATTTGCTGCACCCATTAATGCTCTGGGTCCTGTCCTTTGGATAATTCTGCTTGACAAAAATTTAACCAGAAACAAGGTTGACATGTTTTAGGAAAGTTGGATTTATCACAATCCAACAGACAACATTTTGGCCTCATACAGCCCATCTTCCATGGCAGAATTTTAAGGATTAACCTTTGAAAGTATTGTTGAAATGGACAATGAAGTGTAAACCTCTAATGAATCTGATGCAGCTAACTGCTTGGGGAGGCATAACCCCCAACTACCAGATCAATTGCATTGAGGTTTAGCTATGCCGATCCACTAGCAGTAATAGTTTTGATTATGTAGCATTTCATGCAGTTGTATCCAATAAAAGCAATAATACCCATGTATCAGTACAGTACACCTAGTTCTCCATAAGTTGACCACCTCCCTATGTTGACCACTTTTCTTCCACCCTTGGGTGGTCAACTTACAGAGGTTCTACTGTATATTGAAGTATTTTTCATGGTCCCCTGAGGTTCGAATTAACAGGATTCTACTGTATGTCAGAAAGTACAGCTAAAGACATTGCTGAAAAGTTTGTTAAAAATGTCAACCAACAGTGGAAAAAATGTCAAAGAATGGATTTCAGATTTAGAATTGTGAATGAGGAATGGCTGCAAAGGGAAGTTGATTTTACAAAATGGGATGTATTTTCTGAAAAGAACACTTCACGTGGGCCAGGTCACCCGACAAAAACATTTAACGAATGTGGTATAAGAGCACAGAAGATGAAGGCAAAAAAACTAGCAGGAGACAAAAGTCTAGAAGAGTTATCATTTGCCACCCAACAGTATCAATAATAAAAAACAGTGGTTTCTGAGTAGCTGATGGGTGGGGATAAACAATACTTAATGTAGGAGGATTAGTGAAGAAGGACATGGCTTTACTATTGATTGCATTATTGTCAGTGACAGTGCAGATAACATGAAATCCAATAAAGTGTAACCCATGAATAACTTTTTTAATTACTATATGCAGCTGTTCAGCATTTAAAGTTTTTATTGGCATTATATGAACCACATCTTTGAAAGTAGACGAAAGACTTTGAATCATAAATACATAAGCTGATGTGGCTAGATGAGCAGAATTATCAGCCATGCCAAGGATACTCCCACCCTTATAGTAAAAAAATGGCTTTAAATGAATTTCATAAATCATAAGACTGACACAAGTGTCAGTCATTTGTAATGTAGTGAATTTCTGTTTAAAATTTCTAATTGCTCATTTTCTGGTGACATTTTGTAGGATGTGCATAACCTTAACATAGTTTGTGGGTGAGGAATGATAATATTTCTAGAATGCAATACAAACTTGCATGCATGTGGTGATATAGAGTGAAAAATACTACAAAATATCATTAGGGTTGGTGAATATCTGAGGCATTGCTTTTTGCAGAGCATAAGCTTAACTGGTCACATATAAATTCTAGAAGCTATGACTGATACTGACTGTTTCCTGCTTTTCCTATACTTTTAAGAATTTTTATTATACTGTATATAACAAGAGTGTCATTTTCTTCTGTAACATTCTGCAGGTTGTTTGTGTGAAATTTAAAATATCAAGAACAACATGCATGTTATTTTCACAGTCAGGGATTACATGCTCTTTAAAATTCTTTATACTAACATCTCCATGAAAAACTAATATTCCTAAACTACTATTAATTATTACTGATACCTTGATTTTTGGGCATGGAGCTATATCAAAAATCACAAATGCTACATAAGAATTATTGAAAATTACTGACCATAGAGGTGGAATTTGTGAACTCTTTAATCATGCCAAAAATCATAGAATGCCTTTGTTAGTGTACAGGCATCCATTGCCATCCTTAAATGTCTGTCTTCTATTCGTTCCTGCCTCTCTTTTACACTTTCCCTAGCAATATTAGGGTTCGACAAATATTTAATCCTCTAGTGGGATCGTTATCAGGTTAACTGTGTGGAGGATCATCCGTCTTACAGGTGGATACCTTGATTGGGCGATGTCTGTTTTGGCTTTTGCCGTGTGTATTGTTATGTCTGTTTTGGCTTTTGCCGTGTGTATTGTTATGTCTGTTTTGGCTTTTGCCATGTGTATTGTTATGTCTGTTTTGGCTTTTGCCACTTTTATTGTTATTTGTGGTTTCTATTTTTATGTCTGTTTTGGCTTTTGCCTTTCTTTCTTTTTCGCATTATTTATTAGGCTATTGCCTTTTTATTCTTATTATTGTTATGGGTTTTTGTCCTTATTTATTGTTATCATGGTGGGATGGCCATTTACACCCCCACCATGTTACTGTCCTTCTGGGCCCTAATGACCCTGTTGTCGATGGGCCCTAAAACCCAAAAAAAAAAAAACAAACAAACAATTGATTGGGCGATCTCCCACATTGAGTTTTTCCTTGTTTTTCATGAGGAGTGCCATTTTCTAATTCAGAGCCACTGTCATCATCTGGACTTTCCACCCCAAAGTCACTAGGGATGTAGGAGTCATCCGAATCGAGTTCTGAGTCAGAGGCTTCACCTTCTAAACCAAGTGCAACCAGTATCTGTGTGCATTCAGAATATACAACTCACCATGGGCATTTGCCAGCCACTTTCCCTTAAAACCAATAAAGAAAATATCCCAGAAATGTGCAGCAAGTCCTTATATGGGATTCTCAGCTCCATAGATGGATTATGGTGTGGAGCTTTAGTGGGGTTCTGTCTGAAGGGCGGATTTTGACATTGTACTTCAGTAGGTTATAAGAAAACCAGGCTTATCTTGAACAGAAGCGATGTGGGAGTGGCAGGATCCTCCTGCAGTCAGGGGCATGAAGTGGCTGAAGCACATAATGGTGGGCACTCATTTTCCAGGAAGTGTGACCCCCTAGTGGCCAAGTGGAAAACCTACTCTGCCTGCCAGGCAGATGATTCCAGTAGAGGGTTAAGGCAGTTAGGTAAAATTGAGGGAATTAAGCCCACTCCAGGTTTAAGTCTTGGGTGTTGTAGATCTACAATTATGTTTTCACCTGTTTCATTTTTTAGAAATTCACTTCTTTTCATAATGTAACAGGGTTGAAAGTGTAATTCACAAACCTAATTCTAGTTCACTGCAAGCAGCCACTATGGCCAATTTGGCAGTGGAGAGACTAACTCTCATTGCTACAAAACCCAGAAATCTTCTGAGACCCTAAGCTATAGTTGTGCACCATTACAAAATTTGCAAAGGTGGCCTTCCCATTCAGTAAGCCCTCTACTCCATTTTCCCCAAGAGTATTCCATTGTCGAATGGTCCTTGGAGAGAAAGACCAGTAGTATGAATCTGTGTTAGCCCTTAGTTCCTTCAATTTATATGAATGGTCCTTTCTCCCCTGATACCCAGGCTGGGACACACTTCCAACGAGAGGTCCACTGCACCCCATCAGCATCAGTCTTGTGAAAAGACAAATACTATGAGATAATCGCCTTTGGCTCAGTGTGTCCCACCCTAGTTCCCTAATCATTTGAGACACAAAATCATTGGAGCACAATTCTTGCTGCCCTCCTTTGGATTCTTTCAACTTCCAATGATAAGTCCTGCCTGAAGGGAGACCAAATTGGGCTACACTACTCTAAATTGGTTGCACCATTGAAGTATAGGCTGTTTCTTTAACTTCCTTTGTGCTGTCCCCAAGAACCTTACTAATCAAATGGAGAAATTTCCCAGCCCTCCCAATCAATTTGCCAATATGATCCTTCCAGGTACCTTTACTATTTAAAATAAGCTCAAGATGTTCATGAGTAACCACCCTCACCACCAATGTGGTAATCAAACTCAACAGGGTTTCTTGATCTGGATATCCTAAGAAATCTACACTTATGGAGGTTCAAAGGCAATTCCCATATAATGCACCTTAGTAAGATAAAAAATAACTCATCAAATACACCATAATACCTAGGATATCTTGAGCTAAAAAGTAGATTAGAACAGTACTTACTCTAGAAAACATAGTTGGCTTGAAATTTTTCCTACATATTACAGTACTTTAATCAATGCATGATGTAAAGATTCATCTTTAGGAAATGAAAATAAATTCACCTTGAATGTATTATGATAATTCCCCTGACATCTTGGTACACAGCATTTATACACCATTTTAATACAACAAAATTTAAAAGTAATTCACAGCAAAAAAAACTTTATCCTTTGCAAAGTGTTTTAGGAACAACAATGTTGTTTGCATACTATGCCAATGTAACTATAAAATCGTCTGCTTAGCATTAGGGCCTTGTTATTAAGGTGGTGTTGACTTGAAGCCTAACATCTAATCTGCCATATATTGCATACCTGCTATAAAGGCACCTTATTGGAGAAACTTCCTCACATTATCATTACTAAAAACATTCCATTGTTGAATGACCCTTAGAAAAAAACACCAGTAATATAAGTCTGTTTGTGTCCTGATATTCATTCAATTTGTATGGATGATCATTTCTCCCCTTGCAGTCTGCAAGGGATAATCTTCCAGCTGGAGTACCCCTCCCTGTACACTATTCTCAACAATATGTAAAAAATCTTAATGCTGTCAGAAACCTAATTCTGTAATCATGGCTGTGGCACTCAATCTATGAAAAAAGCGATTCAGCACAATTCTAGCTGCCATCCTTTTGATCATTTCAAGATGATATACCTTGCCTAAAGGGAAACCAAATCAGACTGCAGTACTTTCCTTTGTGCTGTCCCATTTCCTTTGTGAGAAAAGCGATTCAGCACAATTCTTGCTGTTCTCCTTTCAATCATTTCAAGATATACCCTGCCTAAAGGGAAACCAAATCAGACTGCCGTACTTTCCTTTGTGCTGTCCCCCAGCACTCTTCTAACAAAACGGAGGGCACATCCAGCCTTCCCAATCAATTTGTCAATGTGCTCCTTCCAGGTGCCCTCAGTGTTTAGAATAACTGCAAGATGCTTATGGGTCTCAACCCTATTAGGGAATCAGTGCAATAATTGAAATCAACCTTCTTTCTAGACCTGCTTATCCTAAACAAGCTACATTTGTTCCACTTTCTGCTCCAATCATATATCTTGTTTAGGTCCTGTTGCAATTCAATTCTATGCATGTCACAACCCCTGCAATGCATGTGTCATCTGCAAATAGCTCTGCAATAGCAAGGATTGTATGCCAAACCCTATATCATTAATAGAAATTATATTGAGTAAAGGTCCCAATATGCCTCCTTTGGGGGACTCCTGATGTTGCAGGTGTCCATTCTGAAGCCTTGCCATTAAAAAGGCCTCTGGAAAGTTCCTCACATTATCCTCATCAAGAGTATTCCATTACCCAATGGCCATTAGGAAACGGACCAGTAATATTTGTCTGTTGAGGCCCTGATCTCCTTCAAATAGAGGACCCTTGTACCCTATTTTCAACAGTCTGATAAACAGCAGGATGCTGTCAGATACCCACCTCTGATGTAGTGAGTCCCACAGTAACCCTGTGATTATATCTGACACACTCAGTCTTTGAGATAAGCAATTTAGTACAATTTTTGCCACCCTCCTTTGGACTGTTTCAACTTCCAAAGGGAAATCCTGCCCAAACGGAAACCAAATTGGACTATGGTACTCCACAATTGGCTGTACCAGTCAAAAGTAGGCTACTACTTTTACTTCCTTTGTGCTGTCCCCCAGCTCCTGCCCAGGCTTCCCAATCAGTTTTTCAGTGTTAAGGATAATTCCTAGGTGTTTGTGGTTCTCAACCCTTTTAATCCTCATGCCACCAATGCAATATGCAAAATCAACTTGCTTGCTAGAACTACTTATTCTCAGGAAGCTACATTTGTTCGGGTTCAATGGCAGCTCCCACTTTCTGCTCCATTCATATACAGTCAAAATCGTTTATAATGAACTTCAAGGGACTGATGAGTTTTGTATGTTGTAGCCATTGCTTGCTTAATGTGATGCTATTTTGTATAATGAAGTAATCAATGTTATAACTACTGTAAAATACATAAGTCGAACTTTGCTATAACACACCCTAGTTATAACACTTTTTGGCTTATAACACAAGGGAAAGTCCCAGCCAGCGCTAACGCATAAGTATATAGAAATTGATTGGCTATAACACACTCAGATATTGCATATAACACACAACTGGCTTGGTCCCTACAGAACTTTCAACGTGTGAGAGACCTTGGATATAACAAACAGCTGTAACATGAAACTAGATGACATACCCCACAGCTTAAGTAAGACTATATAGTGCAAGACTTTTCCTATCTAGGATCAGTTTTCCAGAGCAATGGGGAAATCGACTCTGACGTGGCCCATAAAGTTAATGCAGGATGGCTGAAGTGGAGACAGGCTAGTGGGGAAAATTTTACAGAACTGTCATTAGGCCCGCTATGCTATATAGCTCAGAGTTTTGGGCTGTGAGGAAGACCCATGAAAGGCAAATGCAAGCAGCTGATACAAAAGCTACGCTACATGGGATCCGGAACGTTCGCCCCCGACGTTTCACCCCCGATATTTCGCCCCCGACATTTCGCACCTAGGTACTTTTCGCCCCCGGAGCTTTGGCCCCCACACATTTCGCCCCTCGGACGTTTCGCCCCCGAACATTTTGCCCCCGCGGATGTTTCGCCCCTGGGAGGGCAAGTGGCCGTCTTTTTGTTATTTTTTGTTATTCCATTTTAGGTAAGGTAAAAATCAAGGGCTAGTGCCAACTGACCCTTGAGTCAATGCCAGCCCTTGATTTTTACCTTATTTTGGCCGTTTTTTTTTTGTTATTCTGTTTTTACCTAGAAAAACAGCATTGTTCGTTCGGACCTTTTTCTGAGTGTTTCAAGGAATAGGTAAGGTGAAAATTCAGCAATTTCGGCAAGAATGCTACGCATTGTGGAGGACATCAACGATAGAAATTTAATAGATTTTCTGAAAGGCATAGCCTAAATATCTGGAAATTCACTTTATCATCTAATATATAAAAAAAAAGTTATTAATTTAAAAAACCACTAGTGCCCTACAAATCGGTGTGTTTTCGGACATAAGGTAGCAACACGCGCATGCGACAAATTTTACGTTGGTAGTTTTAAGCATCGACGCTGCCGCTATTTTTTAAGTACAATTTAGCAGACGAACATCACTTAAAGGACTTTGACGACGTAAATTTTACGTTTTAAGTTTGCGTTTACGTCGTTTACCGGCCATTTACCTTCCCAGGGGCGAAATGTTCGGGGGGCGAATCGTCCGAGGGGCGAAATGTGTGGGGGCGAAAAGTACCCAGGGGCGAAATGTCGGGGGCGAAACTTCCGTAAACCATGCTACATATGTGGGGTGTCATGATCTGACAGAATTAGAAACGACTACATTAGTGGTAGCTTGGGGTGTGGCAGATATTGCAGAAAGGATGAGAGAGAAGCGTTTGAGGTGGTATGGGCATGTGATGAGGAGGGGAGAGGGGGAGCTTATTAGGTCCATTGTTGGACTGTAGGTAGTTGGGGGGACCAGAGGTATAGGAAGACCAAAACGGACGTGAGTGCAGGTGGTGCAAAGGGATATGGTGGCATGTGGGGTGGAGGGGACTTGGTGGGGGATAAGCGGGAGTGGAGGATTAGAACCCACAGACCGGAACCTGCCTCAGGCGGGAGAAGGGTGAGATGAGGATGATGATAAAAAGATAAAATTCTCAGCAGTGAGGAATCTGGCAAAATTGTAGCTGACTGCAAGTGAGTGCGTCTTGAAGTATAATTATACAAGTCTAGATCGACTTGTCTAGGTTGAATTTATCTTGAAATTAGCATATTTTGTTCAGTCAACATAGCTTTGGCATCATTTAAAATTGTTTCTGTTATAACACACACTCAGTTATAAGACACAGACCGAGCAGTCCCGAAGGTATGCGTTATACCCGAGTTTCACCGTATTGTATGAATTCACCACACCTCGGGTCTCTCCACCATTGCTTTTGTAATGTCCTGTAAGCCCTGATGAACCTCTTCTTGGGACTCCTCTAACCGTCCTACATCATCAGCAAATACCATGCACTGATGGGCTGATAGGTAAGGGCTGGTAGCTGATCCTTGATGAAGCCCCACCTTCACCTTGAAGCCACCAGTATCCCCCTATGCAATCCTTTCCCCCATGTGTATAGGGTAGAATAGGCACACTGTTTCCCTGCATGTTGTAGGAGGCAACTAAAAGAAGTGACTATCTCGAGTCCCAGACTGGACAAAACCTCCATCATGCTTTCACATGACATTTGTGTCCAGACAGGATAAAACCACCGTCGCGCTTTGACATGTTCTCAGTCGATGTAGGCTTCTCACTGAGACGACCATAAAAACGCCTACCCGCATGTTAGCTGTGCATGGAGACCTGTACCCCTGGGAAAAGCGGACCCTAGTGATTGAGAGGGCATATGCCCTGTGATGTCTGTGCCACCCCACACTGTTGAGGTGGCATTGTATTCCACACTGAAATTGATTGGGAAGGCCCTCCAGTTGGTTAGAAGGGTGTTGGGGGCCAGTAAAAAGGAAGTAAAAAGAAATAGCCTACTTTTCACTCGTATGGCCAATTGTGGAGTACTGTAATGCAATTTGGTTTCTGTTTAGGCAAGATGTATCTTGGGAAATTGAAATGGTCCAAAGGAGGGCAGCAAGAGTTGTGCAAAGTCGGTTCTCTCATAGATTGAGTGTGTCACACATGATCAGAGAATTGGGGTGGGACTCACTATGTCAGAGGCAGTTATCTGACAGCATTAAGCTGTTCATTAGACTGTTGAAAATGGGTTATGAGGGTCCTCTAGATAGCGCGTTATCCTTTGCAAAATACAGGGGGAGAAATGATCATTTGTTCTTTTTTTTCAAGGGTCATTCAGGAATGGAATACTCTTGATGACGATAAGGTGAAGAACTTTCTGGAAGAAGGTGCCATTATAGTGGGCAGACTATGTATAACAGAATAGATGGTATGCTTCAGGTTCCTTCGGGGGTTTGAATGAGTGAATTGTAAGGAATGAGAGCTTATTCTCTCCACTGCCAATTTTGCCTATCATGGCTGCTTGCAGTGTATTCAACTACAACTAGACATAGAACTTTAGCTGCAGCTTCCAGGGAAAATGGGCAGCCAAGGTGGAAACCTGGTCTTGGTCAACTGACCAGGGGTGGATGGGTCTGTGAGCCCATGGTCACGTGGCGAGGGGTGCATAGGTCTATGCCCCCCCAGGATTACTGTGCAGGGACCGGCAGTCAACCCCAATGGCATTGGTCCAGTACTCAGGGATTATGCCACCCTTGCAGTTACCTAGTAACTTTGGTGACCCAAATGGGCATCCCCTTGTTGGGCTCTGTGGTGGGTGAGGTGTGGGCAGGGATAATGTAAAACACCCAAAAGCGGTAAATTTGAGGCTGGGGGCCTCATCAAATAACTCTACCCCTTTGTCTTCTTCTTCCTTTGTGTCTGTGACGAGTTCATATGTTGAGCCAGAAAACCGTGGGCCCGGTTCCACCAAACTGAGTGGACCAACTGCCACCATGCCTATGGAAACGAGTACTGTTCCAAGTAAGAGGCAACGCTCCCCCAGTGAGCCAACTGCATCAGGGAAAACATCGGTGGAGTGTACTGCATAGGCACCTGCCCTTAACAAGAGCAATGGCCTCTTGACCTTAAGGTGCAGAGCTCCACTGCCAATATGAAGTGTGTTCCTGCATCTAAGTAGGTCTTAAGTGCAGTGAAATCCACTTATGTGGCAATGGTTTTTGGAGGAAGCAAACGAATTGTGTCCTTGTTGATGACTTCTGTTCAGAGTATGTTATATTGTGATATCGTAAACGACATTCTCTAGTATGGTTGTATTTTTGGGGTACTTTGTAAAGCTTGTATGCCGTTACTTATTTGTATTTTTCTATTTGGATGTCCCCTCTCCCCTTCCCTCATTTCCAACCCTTCCCGTGGGTCGCCTCACAAGGGAAACTGTTATGGCGACCTGGCCTCTCCCCAACCCTTTTTGGTTAATACGTCCAATAATAAATCCCACTTTGTTCCTCTCCTTCCTGGTTTCAGTCCATATCTGGGGAGAATGGTGCAGGTTTGGGAAGGTGTCATCCGTCCTTATTGCTAAAGCCATCAAGGGCATTGCCAGTGATGTGACTTTGATCAAGAAACTGCACAATGGCACCTTGTTTGTGGAGGCATCTGCCCCTCACCAGATTGAGGGATTACTTAAAATGCAGCAGCTCGGTGACTTCCCTGTGGTGGTCAAACCCCATTGCACCCTAAACACCAGAGGAGCTCAGGGACCAGGGTGTGGTAGCTGTCTGCCACACCAGTTCGACGGGATGGAGAATACCACCCTTCCGACACCTTGGTGCTAACCTTCGGTAGGCACCAGGTGCCAGAGTACATCACAGCTTGCTACCTCCACTTAAATGTACATCCCTTCATACCGAGCCTGCTTTGGTGCTTCAGGTGCCAGTGATGTGGCAATGGCCAGAATTCCTGTTCTGCCAAGGCTGCGTGTGGCACTGGTGGGCAGGGAGACCAATCCCTCGAGCCAATGTAAGACTGCACCTCGGTGCATCAACAGTAAGAGCAACCCCCCCCTTGTCCTCTTGGGATTGCCCCACTTGTTTGCAGGATCGCAAAATCCAGGAGTTGTGTCCAGAAGGGTATTAGCTTTCAGGATGTGCAGCAGCTGCCAGCCACTGTCGTTCTCCTTTTCTTCTCAGTTCAACATGAACAATGAAGATGTGCAATAAACACATAGGAAAAATGCAATTGTAGTACAGTAGAACTGCAATTGTAGTAGAATGGAAACAGACAGTCAAACAGCTCATTTTCACCGACATGTTCAGCAAGCAATGACTTTCATTTACAGTATGGTACATGTACATACTGTGCTAATGTACAGCCCTTTTAAGTATGCTTAATATGTAAAAGTGTTGTCTATTCATTTAATTAATTAAAAGCTCTTTTCATTTAAAAAGTTTCTTTTCTCCCATTTTCAACATACAAACAGGAAGGCAGAGAAGAGCCAGAAATATATTTAGAAGGGAGCAGGATGCAGATAGCAAAGTCGCCCATAAGGAAGCCAGGAGAAGGGCGAAAGCTCGTATTAAAAAGTCCTACAATTAATTCCATAGGGATGTTTTGGGGGAAAGGCTCAACAATCCAAAAGCTTTCTGGGGGTACCTCAAAAAGTGTAGAAAAGGGGGTTATAAGGTTCCAGCTATTAAGTACCAGTCAGGAAACCTAGTTAGCGATAGCCTTAAAGCTGCAAATATTTTATTGATTCATTTTCCAAAACATTTGCAAATAGTGGAGATGAGTATTCACCAGTGTCAGGAAATGACTATCACGGGCAAATGGAGGAGGTTGCTATTACAAGAGAGGGGATTGAGAAACTTTTGAATAAATTAGTGGTCCATAACGCAGGAGGCCCCGATAACATTTCTCCATTTATTCTACACAGCACATTCAGGGATTGTAAGCTACGATTTGGTGGAAATTTTTAGAAAATCATTAGAGAGTGCCATTGTTCCATCTAGCTGGAGGCCAGCAAACGTTGTACCCGTTTTCAAATCAAGGGATACTGCAGATCCTAAGTGCTACAGGCCAGTTTCTTTAACGAGTGTGGTATGTAAGACTTTTGAGCAGATATTATTCTCACATATTATGGGATATTTGGAGAAAAATGGCATCCTTAGTGATAATCAGCATGGGTTTAGGAAAGGGAGGTGATGTGACACTCAACTGGCTTGTCTAATTGAATACATTCAAAATGGTCTAGATAATGGTAAGCAGGTTGATGTTATATTCCTGGATTTTGAACAGGCCTTTGTCATGGTACCCCATGACAAGCTTGTTTCAAAAATGTCCAAGTTAGGGATTCATAGTCAGGTTTTTCTGTGGGTTAAGGCCTATCTGCAAGGCAGGCAGCAGAGAGTACTTTTTGATGGGGTAGCATCAAAATGGACACCTGTTACATCAGGAGTACCCTGGAGAAGTGTATTAGAACCGTTACTCTATATATAAATCCTTTCTTGAATTGTTTGCAGACAACACATACATAGCAAGGGTGGTGGAAAACGGGTTGTCTTCCTGCATGGAAGTGCAGCAAGACCTACACAAAATATGTGATTGGAGTAGAAAGTGGGAGTGGCGTTTGAAACTGCACAAATGTAGCTGTCTTAGAATAAGCAGGTCCAAAAAGCAGGTTGATTTTTCATATAGCATAGGTGGTGTAAGGGTTGACACCCAAAAGCACCTTGGAGTTGTCTTAAACACTTGGGGCACGTAGAAGGAGCACAATGACAAAATGATTGGGAAGGCCGGGCATGCTCTCCGGTTGGTTAGGCAGGGTGCTGGGGGACAGCACAAAGGGAGTAAAAGAAATAGCTTACTTTTCACTGGTATGGCCAATTGTGGAATACTGCAGTCCAATTTGGTTTCCGTTTAGGCAAGACCTATCTTGGGAAATTGAAATGGCCCAAAGAAGGGCTGCAAGAGTTGTGCTAAGTCAGTTCTCTCACAGATTGAGTGCGTCAGGCATGATCAGAGAATTAGGGTGGGACTCACTCTGTCAGAGGTGGGCCTCTGATAGTATTAAGCTGTTTATCAGACTGTTGAAAATAGGTTATGAGGGTCCTTTAGATAGCAGGTTATCCTTTGCAGACTATAGGGGGAAAAACAATCATCTGTTCAAACTGAAGGAGATAAGAGCCCAAACAGACTCATATTACTGGTCCTTTTTTCCAAGGGTCATTCAGCAATGGAATGCTCTTGATGAGGACGCCAGTATAGAGAACAGGCGATATATGGCAGAATAGATGCTATGCTTCACCTTCCTTGGGGTTTTAAAATGAGTGAATTATTAGGAATGAGAGATATTCTCTCCACTGCCAATTTGGCCTATCATGGCTGCTTGCAGTGTATTCAACTAGAACTAGAAATTGAATTAGATTCCTTTTCGGAAAAAACCCAATTATCCGAATTTTTGATTATTTGAATGGGGTCCAGTGTCATTTGATTCGGATAATTGGAATTCTACTGTACTACATTGTCTTCTCTTACTAGGTATACCAGTCTGGAAAACCATTGTTCCTTTTCTTCTGATTAAGGACTGCCCGTCTTGTACCTTCTTCTAGAAGTACTAATAATCTTTGCCAAGAGTCCTCAACACTGTGACCATTGGCAGTCATCTAAAAATCATTCATCTGGGCTTTCATCAGCTGTGCGAAATTGAAACGTTTCCCTACATACATTACAATACTTTGGTAGCCTTCTCACAATGTCAACCTGAATTGCAGCATTGTCACTAATTCTGTTAACATCTTTACCTGATTGATGAGCTAGGCACTTTAGTAAAAAATGGGAATAAAATTCTTCCCCTCTCTTGAGTTGGCATGGTCACAATCTTCTCAAAAATGGAATTAAGCACTCCTGAATGAGTGGAAAATTGAAGTCCCCACCTAGAATAACTGTTGGGACCTTCCTCCTTTGACTGAGGATCTCCAAAGAGGGTGCCAATCTCAAGAAAGGATTGGGATAATTTTCTGGTGGATAGTAGAAGGCAATGACATCAGTCCCTACTGCTGAGCCAGAAACAATACAATACAGCATCTTACCATCACTGTCAAACCCTTTTTAGGTAGCATTTGTAAACTACATACCCACAAACTGTATACTATATAGCTATCGGTTGAGCCTTTATCCTCGTTTAACCATGATTCAGTGCCAATAACAATATCAACATCCCATGTAGCAGCAAGGGCATTAAATTCGGCCACTTTATTGACCATGCTTCTACAATTGATAACAAGCAGAGTCAATTGATCAGTTACTGATAATTTCCTGCCCATCCCTGCACTATTGTTCTCTAATATCCCATTGTTATGTATGCCGTGACTTAACCTGGAGTACCATAACACTCTCTCTTTCCTAAAAAATCATGTGTAAACTCCTTAATTTTTCTTCTAACCATAGTGGAAGCCCTCTTATTGAAATACAATATAATTCTAATTGACTACACTGCAAGCAGCCTGATTTGGCCAATTCAGCAGTAGAAAGATCAACTTCCATTTCTACATATAATACCATAATACTACTAATAAGCAATAATACTAGTGCCCCTACAATACTAGCAATGGTGGGCTTTCCTTTGAGGAAGCCCTCCACTTTATCCTCTGGAAGGCTATTCCACTGCTGAATGGTCCTAGGTAAGAAACACCAGTAGTTTGAGTTTGTCTGTGCCCTAATCTCCTTCAATTTATATGAATGATTGGTTCTCCCCTTATACTCAGTGGTACTCAGCTATGGACACACTTCCAACCAGAGGTCCATTGCACCCCAACAGCAGCAGTCTGATAAAAAGACTAATGCTGTGAGATATATGCCACTGGCTTAGTGTGTCCCACCCTAATTCCCTAATCAATTCTTGCTACCCTCTTTTGGATCCTTTCAATCTACCAAGATAAATCTTGCCTGAAGGGAAACCAAATTGGACTACCATACTCCAAAATTGGTCACACCATTGAAATATATGCTGTTTCTTTTACCTCCTTTGTGCTGTCCCAAAGGACCCTTCTACTCAGACAAAAGAATTGGCCAGCCCTCCCAACCAATTTACTAATATAATAATTCCAGGTATCTTAACTATTTAAAATAATTCCAAGATGCTTGTGGGTCACAACTCTCTTGACCTTCACTCCACCTACGTGTTAATCAAAATCCAGTAGCTTCCTAGATCTAGATATCATCAGCATCCTACACTTTTGCAGGTTTAAAGGCAATTCCCATCTTACACACCAATTGTAAATCTTATCTAGGTCCTGTTGAAATTGTGCACAGGATGATAACCCCTCATTTAATACCTGTTATAAATTTGTTGTGAAGATCTGTGAGACATGCCCTATATTCAAGTAGCTTCACTCTAAATCATTTGTCCTTCAGGAAACCTCGTTATTTACCCATTTGGCCACAGTCATAGCTACTCCACCTCTGTGATTAGGCAGAGCATTACCTTTGCCTTTGGTGTGAAGTTTCTGACGTCTGCCTAGTCCCATGACATGCAACTGAGCAGATGGCAAAATGATGACGTCACCCACAGACGCTATGCATAATTGCACCTGATTTCGTTCCATGGCAGGCGAAAAATCACATTAAGTGGAAATGTTTCCTAAAATGTGTGTGAGGTGGCCCCCACAGCCAATAGATCTGATGTTTAATCAGACGTTGTTAAAAAGCAACAGCCAATGCATTCAAAATAGAAATGCAGTTGTATACCTCTCAACTCCACTTATCCACTAATCAACTTTAAAACTCTCACTTAAAAATCAACTTTAAAAGAATTAAAATGTGAAACATGTTCCCAGCATTTAGCATTAGACAAATCGTTGGTCATGGAACCAAATCATAACTTTATAACAAAGATGGATAGAGGTGGTTTGTTATTTCCTCATCCTGATGTTGTTATTGTAGTTTTATACAGTTACATAATTGTAAGCTCTCTTAGTGAAAAGCATGAGAAGCAATTTTTAAAACCTAGAAATCAACAAAATTTGGTGTGTCATTCAACTATATGGCATGCTAAAAAAAATGAGATTTTTTTGCAAAATTCCCTTTGTGATTTGCATTCAAAGGATATAATTTTAAAATGTATTGCAAAATTATCAACAAATATTTTATTGAAGAACTATTATAAATTAAAAAAATGATTACATGAAACACACATCTAGGAATAGGAAACTCAAAACAGTGAATCCTAGCTAATTGTAAAGTAACATGTATGAAGTATCTCTTTTGTCTTATTAATTGTTTATGTATTGTTTTTCCAAAAAATGCTAGCTTAATATAATTTCGAAGTTATAATGTCAGCTAAAAGTATGTTTGCAGCATTTCTTTCTTAATTTTTGATGTTTCCATTCCTACTTCAACAAGACATCCTATTGCTCCTTAAGCCTATACAGTATAACCTCCCTAACCTGACGAGTCACTGTTCCAAGCAAAACCGGTCAACATATGGAGGTGGTCAACATCTGGAGGTCACATAAAATTATAAATGTACATTTGTACATATTTAATAAAAGAACAGATCAGAAGAAATCATGCAGGTTTCATGAGCATACAGTATAAATAACATACATTTATGTACAGTATGTATGTAAAAATATTGTGAGCATTAACATGGATGTACAGTATATTAAGTGGATTTAAAGAAATCTGTTATTGCACTTTGTTTTGAGGACTTGGATGCAGCATGCACTTGCTCGATTTTTTCTGAAGATCAAATGCCTTTTCTAGTAAGCTTCCAGAGGTGCCTGCTGCAAAGCACACTATTTCTTTAATATAGAGTGATGCTTGTTGAACAGTGACATTTTGAAAAGTCTCTTGCTCTTCCTTGGATTCCTCACTCTCTGAACTAATTACAGAAAGCAGTATGCTCTCAGTATTGCTACCAAGGGTCTCATGAAGCTCCACACTGCTCTCATATTGCATCATTTCATTAACACTGACCAACTCCATGTTCAATAGTTGTTCATCAGTGGGAACAATATCCACTTCAGCAACGTTGGGGTTGTCCATTGGTACACCACACTGTTGAAAACATTTGGCAATGGTGATCTTGGAAATGCATTGCCAGCCTGCTGCAACCCACCGAATGCAGTCTAGAATAGTGATCGACTTACTAAACTCCATGGCCTTTTGGCAGTCTTCAGCATTTGCAATTAACATGTTGAGCAAATGCTGGCGGTAGTGGAGCTTCATTGTTTGGATTATCCCTCGATCAAGAGGTTGCACCTCTGATGTTAAGTTAGGGGGTAGATGCAGCAGCCAAACATTTGTGAGCTCAATGGGTCCATGACTAGTAGCATTGTCTACCAAAATTACAATTTTCTGCTGCTTGCACTTCATGGCTGTGTTTACACTTTTCACCCATTCAAAAAAAAATTGGTCATCCATGCTTTTTTGTTGAAGCAGTATTGCACTGGAAGGTTTTTTGGATTCACGTTATTTTGCTTGAATGCTCTAGGACGTTCAGCATGACCAATGACTAGAGGTTGTAGTTTTTCGCCCAAGGCACTACAGCAGAGAAGGACAGTTACACATTCCTTAGCTTGTTTGCCACCCTTGCACCGATCGCCTTTCTGAACAAGGGAACGGGTTGGAAGCTGTCTGTAAAACACAGCCGTTTCATTGGCATTAAAAATATCTGTCAGACTGTAGTCTGCAATCAACGTAGGCAGTTTTGATTTCCAGTCATCAGCAGCAACAAGATTCACATCAGCTGACTCGCCACTTAAAGAACAACATTGAATGTTATGCTGCAGTTTGAACTTTTCCAGCCAACCATTGCTGGCAATGAAATCTTCACGTCCCAGTGCTTGGGCGACTACTTTTGCTTTTCCCTGAAGCAGTGGCCCAGTTAAAGGAATGTTCTTGGATCGACAAGTTGAGAAAAACTGGAAAACTTTTTGATCCAAATCATCAGCCACAATCCTTTTCCTTCTGCAAGAACAATTTTAATTAAATGCTTTCAAAATTTTGTCCCTTGCCTTGACAATATTCACCACTGTTGTTTTCAAAATCCCAAAATCTTCGGCTATCTTTCGCTGAAATTTCCCTGCCTTTACTTGGTCCAGAACTTCCACCTTCTTTTCTATCGTTAGCTCCACTATTTTTTTGCTTTGACATAATGTTACATACACTCGTTCACTTTGACAACAAGATGCATAGTGAAAAGGGGTTTCCCCTATGAGTGTCTGGTAGATGAAAAGGGTTTTCCCCTATGAGCGACTGGTAGAGTGAATTTTGTACACAGCTGGCCGATTGGAGGATGATTGCACCAAAATGGTCAACATAGAGAGGTGATGATGACTGTTGTGCCAACTGTAGGTGGTCAGTGGTCAACTTATGGAGTGTGCCCACAATGGTATGCCTATGGGAGCATTTTGGTTCCAATGATTCATGGTCAAGATAAAGGGGTGGTCAACATATGGAGGTGGTCAACTTGGGAGGTTATACTGTATTACCTTCATTGCCTCCTATGCATGACGCCATGCAACAGCGATAATGCCTTGTTATTAACGTTGTGTTGTTCAAGTTCCTTGGGGTTCAATGGTTTACTAATTAGGAATGAGTCATTCTCTCCACTGAAAATTTGGCCTGTCAGGGCTGCTTGCATTGTATACAATTAGAATGGATACAACGGTGATCTATTGGGCAGTGTTTTTTTGCAGCTGGTTGCAGACCAAAGATGCAACCCCTCTGTCTCTCTCTCCTCTCTCTCTCCTCTCTCTCCCCTCTCTCTCTCCTCTCTCTCTCGCTCTCCCTCTCTCTCTCTCCCAAAAGGTGGCAACCCACATCGATCCAGTATCAAACCAAGAATCCCTTCTGCAGTTACCAAGCATGCTACCAACTGTGTCACTGAGGTAGGATGTACCCAATACAGAGGGGATGACATGCATTAGGTGTACCAATAGAGGGGTGTAGCTATTATAGAAGTGGTTTTCAAAAAAAAAATGGTTACATGTATTAGGTGTATCAATGAAGGGGTGTAGCCAATGCAGAGGTGGTTTTCTGAAAATAGTGACATGAATTAGGCATAACCATTACAGAGGTGTATCGTTTAGAGGGGTAGTAATAATAAACATAAAACCTATGGGTTAAAAATCGGTCCCTGAAGAATCTGTATCAATATGAGGGGTGTACTGATAGAGAGGTTTTACTGTATATCCCTGGCTGATTATAAGGGGAGAAAGATTTATTCGTAGAAACAGAAGGAGATAAGGGCACAGACAGACTCATACTACTGGTCTTTTTTACCAAGAACCATTCAGCAATGGAATACCGTTAGGGCTTTCTAAAAGGAAAGGCCACCCATAGGATGTATGGTAGGGGGGACACAACAAGGAGGTTTACAGTATCATATTGTAGTGTAGTGAATTAGAACAAGACCACCTAGATAACAACGCCTGCACGCTAACATGTGACGTCATCAGAAGAAGGCTGACCTTTCAAAGCACCTTTCCTATTTCAATTACACTTCAACTGATCTATAAGTTAAGCTATACACAAACAAGAAACTATCTAATTAAGACGCAGTATAAATATATCATGTTTTATTTTTCAAACGTCTGCAATTTCTGTTCTTGTTTATTGTAACAAATTTAAGTATTTTGTCATCATATGCACTGGTAGTCCAAATTATATCTTGAGCATTAAAATGCAGTTCACAAACCTATGAAAAATGTATAAGTTCCAAAGAGGTTATGCCTTAAAATAACTTTAGAATAATTGGAGTGCAAACTTGTATAAATGTATTAGAATTGTTTAATTAACTGCAAGTTTTAAATTCATTCAAATATTACTAGTTAAAAATATTTATTGATAATATTTCTGTGATCATCGACCTTTAAAATAGTAACCATGCCAAGCTATTACAGTAAAACCTGTCTAAAACGGAACCTGATCGTTCCTGTACTTTTTTTCCATTTTACAAAGGGCTGTGTTTTAATGAAACAAAGTACAAAAAACATGATCACCTTTTATTAGAATGATGAAATTTAAAATAAAAGTCCATAAACTAAAAAGTTACTCTGTCCCCATACAGGGGCTGATCCACAGGCAGATCAGGGGGGAGAACTTCAAAAAATTGCACCCCAAATATTTTCAAATATTCAGCATCCCTTAGTATAAATCTAGCTAGCAATTACAATAGGTCCTCCACTGCCCCTTAGACAATGCCCTATGTTCAGTGGTTTATCCAACTGCAGATTGGGCTGGCAGAATAGAAACGGGAATAGCAAATACAAAAATGCCTCATCAGTTGCATAGTTGAATAATGCATCAGTTGATGGATGCACAGTAAAGCACAGAGGGGAGCAATGGCTGCATTGCCCACCACCCTGATATGCCCTTGCCATAGATATGCTATAGAGCCTAAATACACACTACCTTAATCAGGGTATGACAATATTTTTCTTATCTTTGTATTTAGTGTGGGAATAAACTCCTTTCATGGGATAGCTTTAATCCACTGATTTATTAGATTTTCATTTTTGGGAAAGCTGAATCATAGTTGTCAGTGCATCCAGGAATGCAACATTTATTCCAACATCAAATAAAATATTAATTTTCACTGGAATTAATGTGATTTAATAACTATATCGTACAAAAGCGTCTATCACCACGTGCTAAAGCATTTGTCTTCTAGGCCTTCTTTGAATGACGTCACACACCTCTGACGTCAAAGCGTGCAGGCCTTGTTATCTAGGTGGTCTTGATTAGAATGAGGAAATACATCTACAATAAATGAGCGTTTTTCACAGAAATAGAGTTCTCATCTGATCACTGAAGTTAAGCTACGCACACCAGCTAGTAATGACACGGGTGGCCAATTGGGGAAACTGGGTACTGGTAATAATCACAAATCACTGCAGACAATACACAGTAAATGGGGCTCTAATGACCTTGGAGTTGAAGGGCCCTAAAACACCAACTAACCAACCAATCTACAAAACTAAGTAAAAACAAAGGATACAAACCGAATGGCTCACAATACTTGTTGTGTCGATAATAGAAATATAAAGCAATGCTTAATGCAAGTATGTTGATAGACATCAAAATCTTCTTCCAATTTAGAGATCTGAAGTCCTAAAAATTTAAAAAGTCATCCTCAAACTAATGTGAATACTTTAAAACGTAAATCCAAGCCTTAAAAATTACACAGTTCTTATCGTATTGCACGACGGCATTGAAAAGTCCAATTGTGACGATCATATGAAGTATTGATGAAGTTGTAAACACAATAAAACACAATTCATGGACATCTGAAAAAAAAATAGTCGTTTTAATTTTTTAAAATCAAGACACATTCAATATTTGTTAGAATTCTTAAATTATAGCAAGCGCTTCCAGAATGGTCCACACTAAGGCAATTTTGGTTATGTTGTTTTCATCAACAAAGCCTCACGTTGCAATTACAACCATGAAAATGTCAATTGGCAAAACTCAAACGACCTTAGCAATTACAAAGGATAAAAACGTAACGACGAGAAATACAAAGTTTTGGAATTTTCGATTTTCCAAAGTTTACACTGGAATTCATTGTAATTAAGGGTTGGGTTAAGTTAGACTTTAATTTGTTGCAAACGTTCTTTCCAACAAGATGTATTTCCAATTTCAGGTGTGAAATTGGAAATACATGTAGTTAATAATGTTTCGCGCAATATCCAGCCTGGTTTCTTGCTTTTTTTCATTGAAATACTCATTCCAAATTACAATTCAGGTAATTTCTTCTGCCCATTTTTGCCCCATTTCAAAATGCATAACGTTATCTAGGAACAATTTAACCCTTATCTTGCATCACAAAGCCTCGCATTTTCTGGATTTTCTCTGGTGGACCTCATAAGCTTCCTGCTTTTTGGCATACAGCCATTTCCTGGAGAGATTGTTTATTCCATTGTGTGCGCCAGTGATTCCAGGTTCGATACTGGATTGAGGTGGGTTGGCATCTTTCACATGATTTAAGGCCCTTCAACAACAATCGTCATTAGAGCCCTGTCGAGCGCTTAGTTCTAATGTAGCCTACACAGACACTACACTGTTATGACGATATTGGTACAGTATTATCAGTATCAAGTGTTCCCAAGCGGTCACCCATGTTAATACTAACTGGGGTTGCGTTGCTTAATTGCAGTGATCAGACAAAGAATGGTGTGTTCAATGCAATACACCCACACGAAAAACCCCGAGTGTGCCTTCCTTCAGATGAGAGGTAAAACCAAGGTCCCGCATGGTGTAAGATGGCATTGGCACATAAAAGAACACTACTAAGCAACGGGTAGATAAGGTCAAGTTTCTGGGTGTAGACGTTCGCCCCTTGGAATCGGCGGAGTGCCCCAATGAACAGTACACTGACGATAAATAAGCAGTGCAGTTGCAGTTATACTCATGCAGCCGGCTGCAAAATCAATGTCCAATATATCACCTTCGTGTGCATTGAGAAGGACAAGATGGGTACTCAGGTCCCTGCCATAGGCGGGAATAGGGTTAGGAGTAGCTTTGTTAAGTCTACCAAATGCCCTTAAAAAGAAATGTGCAACCCTGAACATTCGTTGAATAATACTGGAATTGATGCCAGTTTTGATGGTCTCCAGCCCACACTGTGTGGCACTTGGCCAGATGGCGAGAGGCTTTCTGCTGCAGATTTAGGTAGGTGGCTTGCAGACACCTGATAAAAATTTTCGCATGCTACCCATACCAAGCTGCAGAGGAGTCTAACCTGGAACATCATAATTGGCCCTCGACTATGTAGACTCCTCTGGGAAGCGACCGCAAGAACATGCCTACCCATGTGTTTACTGTGCATGGAGACCCGAAACCCTGGAAAAAGCGGATCCTGGTGGTTAAGGGAGCGCATCCCCTACGATGTCTCTGGTCCGGCCTGCTCTTACAGGACAGTTGACACGTCCAGGGGTGGATTTGCGACCCTAAGTCTCCCACACGCCATTGGCCACGGTCTACAGTGGAAAACGGGTGGTCAGACGGATACCCAATCTGATCAATCGCTTGCATGGGGTGCTTACGCTTCTTCTGGTTACTTTCGGAGAATTGATGGCCAGCCCCGGAAACCGTATCTGGCACTCAGGGGTCACGACTCTCCGACGGTTACCCGTCCCAACCCGAATGTGCGTCCCCTTATTGGGCTTCGTGTTGGGAACAACTGCGGACATGAAATTCAAAATTTGCACCCATATTATGCAAAATTAAAAAAAAAAGCAAGAAACTCCGAAACTACAGTGTAAGGGATTAAAATCCCGGTGCCAACGGACGTCATGAGGGGGCGATGGGCTCATGCATCCACTATGTCACGGGGTTGAGAACCTCAGTTCCCATGGCAGATAAAGTAGCCAGTGTCTTCAGTTGGTATGCCAGCATGCCCCCCCCCCAGACAAAACAGCCCAATTCCTGTGGGTTCCAGACGGATGGCTGGGGTGCTCCCAGTCAGAGCATGTGGAATGTGGGGACACTTCCAGGTGAAACGGAAATTAGTAACCTAAGGCAAGGAAGGATTAGTGTAGCTTTTCTTCAGAGAACGAGGTGGATCAGGGATACAAGCTAATATAAACAGCTAGTGAGTGAAAGGCGGCGGCGACATCGAGTGGGTATAATATTAAATAGTGAGCTGCAGCACACCATCCTTTCAGAATACCTCACTTAAGTGGCCAATGTAGAATTGTCTTGGTAGAACTTTTTGAGGAACACTCGTTTACAGTAAAATTCTTTTGAATACCAGGATGAGTTTTCAAAAACTTGCTTAAAAGGCTTACTGCTAACTGTTCAGTCCATATTCTTTCAAATTTTGAAATACTTTGGAGACGGGATTTTAGAGGATGTATGGGTTTTGTTATGGGTGGCTTAACAGGATTACTGTAAAATGGTGGCTGTAGGTAACAGTAAAGTACATTTTTTTCTAAGTAGAGGTAGGGCCTAACACTTTGCCATACGGAAAATTGATGCCACTTTTCCATTTAAATGTGGTACTCCTTGAAATTGTGCAAAAAACAAACAATTGCAGTGTACTTTTTTTTTTGCAGAAAATGAAAAAAAATTTTTTGGTAACGTTGGTCACTCTAGGTTAAATGCTGCTTTATTTTAGTTGCTCACATGTAGCTTAGAGTGCATGCAAAATAGTGGCACTCTTTATTTAATAGGAATCAGGTCAAT
This sequence comes from Trigoniulus corallinus, assembly GCA_013389805.1. Lineage (NCBI taxonomy): Eukaryota > Metazoa > Arthropoda > Diplopoda > Spirobolida > Trigoniulidae > Trigoniulus > Trigoniulus corallinus. Next base: position 8,411,493 of record JAAFCE010009125.1, on the reverse strand, counting down.
TTGAAGCTTGACAATTTGGCGTAGTCAATTTGGCAAATGACAATTTGGCTAACGACAATTTGGCTAACGACAATTTGGCAAATAACAATTTGGCACATATACAAATTTGGCATACATACCCGATCTCTTGTGTACAAAAATTGGTTCAAAATTGCAACGGTCATAACAACAGTAATTGCAACGGCCCCATATAACACAGTTGGGGCAGGCAATCATTGTTCTATTACTATTGCAGTTGCAACGTGTGCTGTTTTGTGTTCGCCGATTTTTTTTTTGCGTGTTGTGGGTGATTTGGAAAACAAAACATCTCTGGAAACCGCCTTTTTTTAAGGAAACCGCACCTCACGGGTGCAGGTAAGGCTACAGTTTTTTGGGTGCTGCAAACGGTGGTGGAAGCGTGGTGTGAGGTGGGCTGTTAAGCCTCGTCTCACGCTACTTTTGCTTCCCATCGTGCTTTGGCGTGGCGCTGGTTTCGTCTGCATTGGCAGACGTCAGCGAGCGTTGGAGTGTGGTGCCAACTAACTGTGGCAAAAACTTTTTAATTAAATATTAATAATTGGTAATTGCAAGTTTTACTGGGTAGTAAGTAAGTTTTCTTTAAGAGTATTTTGTAAAGTGGTAGAATACCAAGTGAGTATGAGACCTCCACTCACTTGGGGATGATTAAACAATTGATGAGTGTCTCCTGTGGGGTTGGACGGCACCCCCTCACAGGTAACCCTGCCACTATTACTGCGGGTTCTGGGCATCTGACTGGGGTGCCCCCAGTCAGAGCCAACACACCAAATGAAGGGGTTAGCCTGAGATTAGGGACGTGGAATGTGGGGACCCTCTCACGGAAAACTGGGGAACTAGTTGCAACCCTGAAACATAGGAAGATCAGTATTGCATTCCTCCAAGAGACGAGGTGGAAGGGAAACAGGTCAAGGGCTCTTGGAGAGGGATACAAACTGATCTACACAGGTAGCAAAGAGGGACAAAATGGGGTGGGTATTGTATTAAGTAATGAGCTACAGCAGGGGATCACTTCAGTTATGAGAGTGAGTAGTAGGATAATGTTAGTTACAGTTATTTGGCAGGGTATTGGGCTCCACCTCATAAGTGCATATGCCCCCCCAAGCAGGCCAGGGGGACATAACAAAAGCAGAGTTTTGGGAGGACTTTGATGAGGTAGTTCAGTCAGTAAATAGCACAATTAGACAGGGCAAGGGAAATGAGCGACTAATTATTGGGGGAGACTTTAATGCACATGTGGGTAAGGATGGTCTGGGATATGAGGAAGTACATGGGGGGAAGGGGGTATGGGACAATCAACCCAGAGGGGCAGAAGGTCCTTGAAACAGCAAGAGCACACAGCCTTGCATTAGCAAATACATGGTTCAGTAAGAGGGAAAAGTACCTAATCACTTTCCAGTCACCACAGGGGAGATCCCAAATAGACTTTTTCATGGTTAGGAAGCAACATAGGGCTGAGATCCAGGATTGCTGGGCACTACCTAGTGAGGATTTTCAGAAGGAGAGTGGCCATAAGTTGCTTATAATAGAATTATTAATAAAGGGGATAGTTAGGAAACACACCTGGAAAGGAGAATCAGTTATCAGGTGGTGGAAGTTACCCACCAAGGCAGATGAGGTCCAGCAGGAGGTTCTCAGACAGGTTGACTGGGACTGGGATGGGCCAGCTAATGCAATGTGGGATAGGGTTGCTAGGAAGATTAGATGTGGAGAGGTGCTGTTAGGCATGGGTAGAGTAGGAGGCACTTACCAGGGTAGACAGACATGGTGGTGGAATGAGGATGTGGAAGCAGCCATAAAAATAAAGAAGGTGGCTTTTCATAGGTGGAGAGAAACAGGGGATCAGGTTTCAAAGGCAGATTATGTTCAAGCAAGGAAAAACGCCAGGAGAACTATTGCCCTGGCCAAGTACCAGAAGTATGAGGCTCTATATGAAATGCTGGGGACAAGGGATGGAGAGAAAGCAGTTTTCAGACTGGCCAAGACCAGGGACAGAACTAGTAAGGATGTCACCAGGGCCATAACAGTCAAGGATACCAATGGTAGGGTCCTGTTCCAACCAGCAGAGGTAATAAAAAGATGGGAAGAATACTATCAGAGCCTCTTAAATGCTGCCAACTGTGCAGCAGTTATGGATAGCAACCCTCTTACTCCACTGGCAGTGGACAGGGTGAGTGAGGATGAAATAGTCAGTGCCCTTAAGAGGATGAAAGGTCAGAAGGCAGTAGGACCTGATAAGATACCCATGGACGTTTGGCACACCTTGGGAACCACAGGAATTACATGGCTAGGGAAGCTTTTCAATAAGCTAGCAAATGGGGACAGGATGCCATCTGCATGGAGAGAAAGTTGGATAGTTCCACTGTTCAAGGGCAAAGGTGATGCCCAGGACTGTGGAAACTATAGAGGCATAAAGCTAATGAGCCATACTATGAAGCTGCGGGAGCGAGTAATAGAATGTCGCCTCAGAGACCAAACTCAAGTCCGGGGGAACCAATTTGGGTTTATGCCAGGTAGGTCCACCATGGAACCAATCTTTATTCTGCGCCAGATGATAGAGAAACATAGAGCAGCAAGGAAGGACCTCCATGCAGTATTTGTTGACCTGGAGAAGGCATATGATAGTGTCCCTAGACAGGTGCTATGAAGCGTTTTAAGGAAGAAAGGGGTTGATGAAGGCCATATTAGGATAGTGCAGGATATGTACTAGGGTGAGGACAGCGTGGGGAAACACTGCAGGCTTCAATGTGCAGGTCGGTGTGCATCAAGGGTCAACACTTAGTCCATATCTATTCACTCTGGTAATGGATGAGCTGTTGATGGGGATAGGGGAATGGGCCCCCCCAGCGCCTAGTATTCGCTGATGATGTGGGAAAGCTTGAGGGGTCCAAGGAGGATGCACAAAAGGGCCTACAGGACATTAAGACAGCAATGGAAAGAGGGGGTCTCAAAGTAAACACAAATAAGACAGAGTACCTAGCTTTCAATTTTAGTGGCCAGGGGCAAGGGGTAAGATCCGTTGTGAGGGTGAGGGTATACCAGCGGTGCAACAGTTTCGCTACTTAGGATCAGTTTTCCAGAGCAATGGGGAGATAGACTCAGACGTGACCAATAGGATTAATGCAGGATGGCTGAAGTGGAGGCAGGCTAGTGGAGTCCTGTGCGACCGCCGGGTCCCAATAAAGTTGAAAGGCAAAGTTTACAGAACAGTCGTCAGGCCCGCCATGCTGTATGGCTCAGAGTGTTGGGCAGCTAGGAAGAACCATGAAAGGAGAATGCAAGTGGCTGAGATGCATATGCTGCACTACATGACTGGAGTGTCACGAGCCGACAAAGTACGAAATGATTATGTTAGAGGGAGCCTGGGGGTGGGGGACATCGCAGAGAAGATGAGGGAGAGGCGGTTGAGGTGGTATGGGCATGTAATGAGGAGAGAGGAGGAGGAGCTTATTAGGTCCATTATGGGTTGGCATGTGATTGGGGGCACCAGAGGTAGGGGTAGGCCAAAACGGACGTGGGAGCAGGTGGTGCTGATGGACATGGAGAAGTGTGGGGTGGAGGGCGACATAGTGGGGGATAGGAGGGAGTGGAGGAGGAGAACTTGCAGACCCGACCCCACCGTGGGCGGGAGAAGGGTGAGATGATGATAATGATGAATAGTAATATCCTAAAATTTGGAGTATTTTCTGAACTCAGTATTGATGAGCAAATGGTCAGATATTATGGGCATCATTACTTGAAGCAATTTCTTAGAGGCAAACCAATTAGATTTGGTGTAAAGCAATGGATGATGTGCTGCCCTAGAACTGGTTATTGATATCATTTTGAAGTGTATGAGTGAAGAAGAGAAAATGAAGCTGGTGAGACCTATGGACTGGGTGGAGATGTTATGAAACAAATGGCAGCAATTGAAAATCCTCAACAGCATAAATTTTATTTTGATAACTTCTTTACAAGTTTTGCATTGATTAAAAGACTAAGGTTTGTTTGTTTGTGTTTTAGGGCCCATCGACTACAAAGGTCATTAGGGCCCAGAAAGACAATCACCATGGTGGGGGGGTGTAGAAGGCCAACCCACCATGATGATAAAAAATAAAGGCAAAAGCCCACTAAGGGTAAAAATAGTAAAAGGCAAAAGCCACAAAAATAACCGGGGTAAATAAAGGAGAAAGCCAAAACAGATAACGCTAAACAGGCAAAAGCCTAAACAGACACTAACATAGACACTAGCATACATAGAAGGGCAAAAGCCAAAAATGACACAAAAAAAGGAAAAGGCAAAAGCCAAAATGAAGAATAAAACAAAGGATGCCAATACGAAAATATTTCCAAGATTAAATGTTGTGAAAGAGGCCAGCCTCTTTCACAAAAACAAGCGAGCTCTCCACTCCCTGGGGGTTATCCCCTAGTGATGTGGAGACATCTGGACTGACTCCCAGTCGATATCTAAGTTCACGGTATCTCTCACAGTGGCAAAATATGTGACTCCAACAGGAGTCACATCACGGTTCATCCTCACCCCGTAGTATGTAGGAGTGGGTGAGGAACGTGTGACCAATTCACAGCGGAGCAAGCACAACCTCCCTCCGCGACTAGCGGCACGAGGACACCCAGTGCACTGGAGTGTCCTTCAGTGTGTGGAGTTTGTTGGTGGTCTCTAAAAACCACTGGGACCGCCATTGTTCATGGACGGCCCGCCACACAATCGGGAGAGTGTCAGAGGAGGGGAACGTAGTGTCAGACACATCTGGCAGGTGAGCCACGTGCCGGGCATGGGCACCTGCCCTCTCATTGCCCATGATGCCAACATGCCCTGCGACCCACATAAACAACACTGTCTTGCCCTGCTTGCAAATTGTGAGCAGTGAACTATACACACCCTGAACGATGGCATGTCTGCTATAGAGGGTGTGCAACAGGTGGAGGGAGGATAGGGAGTCAGTCACAACAACAAAGTGTTGGTGATTCAAACGTTGGATGAGTTCCAGTGTCCTGTGAAGAGTGGTGAGCTCTGCAGTTAAGACACTGGTGACGCCTGGAAGGCGGCCCCCTATGAGGTAACCAGTTGGAAAGACTGACCAACCCACAGAGGTACCATCCTTCGACCCATCCATGTAAACAAAAACATGGCCCTGATAGGTCACGGAGAGGCGTCCAAACTCTTGTTGGTACACCGACCTATCAGTACTGGCTTTCAGGAGGGCCATGAGTGTCAAATTAAAACTTGGCTCTGGTATTGTCCAGGGTGACACAGAGGTCTGCAGTACAGGCTGTACCCTAGGTAGAGTAACACCCAGGCGAGTGAGACCATCCATCCACCGCATGCCAAATGGAGGGGTAACCCCAGGCCGGGGATCGAATGGTCGTCGCAGAGTGCGACTAAAAACGACTGGGTCGGTAGGGTGCTGTGGCTGACCTTTCAGCTGCAAAATATTTGCAGCTGCTAAGCCCTGCCGCCATACAGTCAGAGGTGGCTCACCGGATTAAGCATAAAGGCTGAGTATGGGACTTGTGCAAAAAGCCCCAATGGACAACCGGATGCCAGCATAATGAACACTGTCCAGCATCTGGAGAGTAGATGGAGCAGCCAGGCCATAAACACTACAACCATAGTCGAGTCGTGATCGAACAAGTGATCGGTATAATCGAAGCATGACCGTTCGATCTGCCCCAAAACCAGTTCCCTGCAGGCACTGCAGAATATTAAGGGAGCGAAGGCACTTAACCTTCAGCTCCTTCAAATGTGGGACCCATGTCAGATGGCCGTCAAAAAGGAGACAAAGAAACTGGGCTTCCTCTACAACTGGGAGGGAAAAAAAACGGATGAGTGGGGGGAGTTGTGGAAGTATGTCCGTCTGGGTGCAGACAGATGACACAGCAGCCACCTTTGCAGCACCTGCATAGGACAAGCCACGACTTGGCATCCCTGGCAAGGCTAGCAGCCGCTGCGCATCTTGAAAAATGATACCCTTCTTGATGCGCAATTCCTGGATGGCACGTTCCTGCAACCAGATGGGGCAATCTCGAGAAGAAGCGGGGTGGTTTCCCTTACAGTTGGTGCAATAAGGTGCAGTCTTACAAGGCTCAGGGGAATGGTTTCCCTGCCCACAAGTGCCACACATGGCCCTGGCAGAACAGGAATTCTGGCCATGACCATACCTTTGGCACTTGAAGCAGCGAAGGGGGCTGGGAATGAAAGGTCGTACTGGCAAGCGGAGGTAGCCGGCCCTGATGTATTCTGGCAACTTGGGCCTACCAAAGGTCAGCACCAAGCTGTCAGAGGGGTGGGATTCTCCATCTCTTCGAACGAAGGTGCGGCGGACAGCCACCACACCCTGGTCCTTCAGCTCCTCCACTATATTCTCCTCTGACTCACCACGTAGGTCGGGGCACCGCACCACACCTCTACTGGTGTTAAGGGTGCGATGGGGTTCGACCACAATGGGGAATCACTGAGTTTCTGCATTATAAGCAATGCCTCAATCTGGTGAGGGGCAGATGCCTCCACCAACAAGGTGCCATTGTGAAGCTTCTTGACCGAAGTCACGTCACCAGCAATGCCCTTAATGGCTTTGGCAATAAGGAAGGGCGACGCCTTCCCCAAAGCTGCACCATTCTCCCCAGAAATGGAAAGAAACCGGATAGGATAGGAAGAAGGGGTAGAAGGGGATTTAACTGCACCTAAGGCCTCCTTAGATGCAGGGACATGCTTCGCATCGGTGGTGGCCGCCCCATCCTTTTGGGGTAAAAGGATGGGGCGGCCTTCTTATGAAAAATTACCAAACTCCTGTGTTCCTGAGTACATCCAAAGAAGTGGAACTCACTATATAGAATGAACACCAGAGGGAAAACAGAGAAAATGTGCAGTTTGTAAATAAAATGTTAGCAAACAGTGTTCAGAATGTAATGTTGGACTGCACTTGAATTGCAATAGGAAATGGCACATAATGTAATTTTTCTTACAAATGTTGGGTTTCTATGTCTTGTTTAGAGAATCATGAATTAAACTATGAGTCACCACTTGAGTGCATTGATTGTTGTTAACTTGCAACTACCATGATCCCCAAATGGGGATCATAATGATATTTGTCCTCCTACTGTTATCTTTGAAACCATGATATGAAATTAATTTTTTTAGTTGTTAGCAACATGAGAATAATTCATTTGTGATAAAATTTTAAAATTCAAAAAGTTGGCAGTTAATGGGTTAATGGTTGTAGCATTGCCAAGTGAGCAGAGGTCTCATACCCACCTGGCAGTCCTGCTCTTACAACTTATAGCATTTAACTTAGCAATTAAATAATTAGCAAATAAATACTTATACAGTAAAACATGGTTATAACGTTTTGTTGGGGACCAAAGGGAACAAACGTTATAACCGTGAAAATGCTATAGCCATGATATGCCTTTTTGTGCGTTTCCGTCCATCATACCACGTAGTGGTAAAACATCATGTTGGGGTACATGCTGTAAATGACTTCCCTATGTCAACGGTCTTCAAACTGTTTTGCAGAACCCCAGGGTTCTGCCATTCATCTCTGGGGGTTCAGCGAGTCAAAATGAAAATTCGTTAACAGCAGCAAGATATAATTTTCTAAAGGTGGGATGGGGTTCCCCCAAAAAATCTTATAGTTCTAAGGGCTCCATGAGTCGACAAAGTTTGAAGACCACTGCCCTATGTGTACATTAATCAAGAATTAATGATTGCTTCATGGTGGATGGCTGCTTCAACCTCTGAATGTTGTCTGTTTGCAGGTGTTTCAGGCCCTTCAACTACTAGGTCATTAGAGTCCCTTCCATAGTGTAGTTCTTATGCAGAGACTGCACAGATATTACACTAATGCGACGATTTTTGGATAATAGTGGTACCAAGTTTTCCCAAGTGGCCACCCATGTCAGTACTAACTGGGGTTGCTGATAAGGATGATCAGACGAGAACTGGTGTGTCCAATGCAATTTGCCACTCACTCCCTCTCTGGATCTTCAGGCACACATATCCTCTTGGTATCTTGGCTGACCTCTATACAAGTTCATTGTAAATTGTCTTACCACCTCAATTCTAGGTCGCTTGTGTGATTACTACTAAATCCACACATTAGAAAGATTGAGTGGTCTGTTCATGTACAATGTATGTAATGCACAGCTTATGTTGTACATTGTGAGAGGATATGAAAAACTTGGCTGCCCACCAGGGCCTTGCAAACGTTATAGTCATGAAAGCAAACGCTATATCCGTCACCCTCTGCCATTAAAAAGCCATAGGCTCTGCTAGGACCAGCCCAAACAGACACTATAGCCGTGAAAACGTACTGTATTAATATTTCAATTTACTAATATCTACTAAGAGATGAAAAAATGAAAAATAATAAATCATAGAAAAATAAATAAGTCGATTTTTCCTGTGGGCAATTGGCACCCCAGCTGCAGCACAGCATGACGTCTGCCAGTGCAGATGAAACATGCGCTGTTGCAAAGGATGGTGGGATGGGTTGACGTAGCGTGAGATTAGGCTTAAATGCCAACCTCACCACCAGCTCATCATACCCTTTGCAGCACCCAAAGGCCCCAGCCCTACCTAGACCTTGAATATTAGGATGTTTGTCTTGAAAAAGGTGGTTGTAAGCTGACAGATGCCTGGAAGTTTTCTTCAAAACAGCCAAAAATTTGTGAAACACGAAAGGCACACGTCCAGTAAGTACATGCCACCTAGTGGTCTCCCATTCAATGTCGTGGTTTAAAGATCATATTTTTTTTAAAAATCTTAAGTCTATGTATACAGTGTCTAAGGTGAAAGAAACTACAGTAGTAATAGTGATTTCCAGAGAGAATTCAAATGTATTACACTTAGCTGTATAGTCAAGGAAGGTCCTAAATGGTCGGCACCTCCGTACAATTATGTCCTGGCTGTCCCCCCTATGATATTTTCACTTATTTTGATTTAGTAAAGAAATCGTTATTTTGTTGCAATTTTCTTGTTTGCCAGCACATGTGAACTGCCATTTTTTTCTGAAGGATGAGCCATTCACAAACTGCCATGTCACCCACCCCTTCAGCTGCCATGCAGCCCCAGACCATCATCCTGCCCCCCATGCTTTATAGTGGACACCACAAACTGGGGATTGTAAGCTTCCCCTACTCGTCACCTTACATAAGTTACACCAGGTGTGCCAAACACCTGAAAAGTGTCCAAATTTCCCCATTTGTGTCAGTTAATGTGTAGCATGATTGTAAAGTGTAGGACAGCTATAGAAGTACAGTGAAACCTCTCTATGGGTACACCCCTCTACAGGGTACACCCCTCATAATGTTACAGATTTTTCAGGCACCGATTTTTTGCCCATAGGGTTAATGCTATTACTACCCCTCTTAACGGTACACCTTTCTAATGGTTACACCCCTCTTAATGGTACACCTTTCTAATGGATACACCCCTCTGTTGGTACACCTCATACATGTCACCATTTTCAGAAAACCATCTCTGTAATGGCTACACCCTCTATTGGTACACCTAATAGATGTCACCATTTTCAGAAAACCCCTCTGGAATGGGTGCATCCTGCCTTGGTGACGCAGTGGGCAGGGTGCTTGGTAACTGCAGCAGTGGTTCTAGGTTCAATAGTGGCCTGAGGCGGGTTGCCTTCTTTTCTGCAAGAGAGATGCCCCGAGTGCGCCTTCTGTTGGATTAGAAGTGAAACCATAGTCCCATGTGGCGTTCAATGGCATTTATACATAAAAGAACTTTCTACTATGCAACGGATAGGTGAGGCAACATTTCCAGGTGTAGGAGCTTGCCACCTGACATTGGTGAAATACCTCAAAGAATAGTAGACCAACAATAAATATTCACAGGGTTGCAGCTTTAGTCTGCATCCAGCTGTGGAAAAACGCAGTCCAAAAGATCACCCTTGCATCTATTCAGACAGGCAAGATGGGTACCCGACCCTGCCATAGGCAGCAAATAAGAAGGTACCTTGATTGTTGACAAATGTACCTTGATTGCTTCGTTTGTAAAAATTAAATTTGTGTACTTCAATAATTTTGAGAAGTATTATACTATACAATGCATTTTTATCAGTAAAAAAAAACACAATATAAAACAATATATTTTGATTAATTTATATACCGATACCCCTCTTATGGGTACACTTTGGCTAGGTCCTACAGGTGTACCAATTTAGAGGGGTTTCACTGCACTTTAACCTTATAAATTATTATCTATTGCCTTGTGAGGCTTACCTGGAAATTGGATTCATCTGACCAGACAACATTTGCCCAATCTTTCTTACTATAATGCTTATGGTTTAGAGCCCAGGACAGACAAGCTTTTCTGTTTTTCTCTGAGACACAAGGCTTTTCCTGGCCTTGCAGCCTTTCAGCCCTGTTTCAGAGAGCCTCCTTCTCACTGTCCTTGCACTAGTATGTTGGCCAGCTTCTTCAGAAAATGTAGCAGCTAACTCAGAAGACGTTTTTTTTATGGTTTTCAAGTGAATCACGAATCACTTTTTGATCATCACACTTTGAAGTAATTCTTTTTTGTCCACTTTTTTTCTCTATTTTCATGTGCCCCAGTCTCCATGAAACGTTTAATAACACACTGCACAGCACAACATGAGCATTTAACCAATTTGACAATTTCTACCTGAGACTTGCCCTGCTCATGTAAGATCTCAATTTTTACACATCTAAGATATAAACATATAGTTAACTTTATACTGAAATAAAGTGCCTTCAAGCAGAAAATTCAATTTTTCTGATATGATACCCTTTGTTCACACAGGACTCATTTGCTGAACTTTGTCCTCCATGCAATTACTGGCCCTTGTATCATGCTGGCATCCATTTACACAAAAACACAAACTAGAGGGAACAGTTCTACAATTTTTTTAAAATATCAGATAAATTTAAGGGTGCCTCCCACTTTTGGCCAAGGTTGTAGAATTTGTATCATGAACCAATTATGAGCACAGTTACACAAAAAGAATGATTTAGGCATGCAAAATGCACACGGATTTTCTTTAGGTTCCATTGGATTTTTTTGGGGTCACAAAAGTTTTTAAGTCTTTTATGGGAAGTCTAGCAGTCAGATGTGGAAACTCACTTCATAATCATGTGGGGGACAAAAAGGACTTCAATATAGTACCACTGAGCAAAAAAATGGTAGTGTTTTTTTAGGACCCAATTGGTTTTTTAGGCCCAACTTTGACACATCCTTTTGCACCCAAGTGTAAAATGCAGAGTGGTGAAAGTTGACAGATAAGGAGTCTCGTGGATGGTTTAATATAATATAGTATCAGATATAAGAAAATATTTACAGTGTAATAATTGCCATGTTCCAAATATGCTGCAAAATCTGACAAATTTGACACATTTTGGTAAACTTTTGGGCAAAGTTACCAAATCATGGAAAATTATTCCTGAAGAGTAAGACTTTACAAGAACGTTGATAATGGCGATAATAGAACACACAATTAATAATATTTCAAAACTGCAAATGAAGACCGAGAAAATGGCTGGTTTCCTTTTAGGTTACAATTCACCTGGTTTTCTTTATAGAGGCGATGACTATAAAAGTGGACCCGTTAGAGGGGCAAGCCAATTAGGGGGTTAAACAATATACATTACTTGTACCAGAGAATTTTCTGTTCTTTAGAAAAGTGGACCTTTGTTGGAACCCTTGTGTGCTTGTATAACACTGTGTTCGTGCCAAAACTAATTCAGTGTCAGTGTGCAAAACTAAGGAAAAACACCATTTTGAACAGCATTAGTAATAGCACAATCAAGAATAGAAAGAATATTTCAATCAAACCTGTGACCTAAGGCAGTGGTTCTCAATATTTTTGAAGCTAGGGAACACAAAACAGTTACAATTTACTAGCACGGTACACTTACAATTCAACATAAACTTTAAAGCAGGTTGTGCACTTTCTACACTTGGTACTTACTGCACCATCATCATGCCCTTATCCCGCCTGTGGCAGGGTCGGGTCTGTGGGTTCCAGTTCCCCGTCCACTCACCCACTCATATCCTTACAGACAACCTGTTCCCATGTGTGCTTTGGTCTCCCCCTGCCCCTGGTGCAACAAACCACTTGCATTCCTGGAATTAGCCCATTAACGCCCACTGTACTCAGTTGAGTACACAACTTTGAGAATTTCTCCCATGCCTAAAGTATGATATACCATAATGTCGTTCCCAGAATTGATTATGAACATGACAAACTCTAATTTAAAAATATCTTTAAAGAAAAATATTGCTGCAAAAAGGCAGTTTAATTGTAGTTTTTGCAATGAAAGTTTCTGCAATACAAAGATTTTGGTTTGAATTATTTTGCACTTCTAGGTAAATATTTTCCAAAATGTTACTGCAGGCAAAATTCATATACTACATAGAATACTATGTACTTCATGGATAACACAGGCCTGCAAAAAAATACTTTTTAAAAATTGCTTTACTTTTGATAACTGATTTTTATATTATTTGGTGTGCCGATTCCAAAAACAAAATTCAATTTTTTCTATCACGTAAGGTTTTCTCTCAAAACATTTTCATAGTTTGGAAGAAATAAAGGAAATTGCAGTATTTTGATGTTTTGATTTTCATTTTATCACTCCACAAATACATACTTTACATTTATGTTATAGGTCTAGTAATGATTGAATACATAATGATTTAATTTTCCTTTTGGAGTTACTTGAGATCACTTTTTAACCCTTACGTCAATACCCAGAAAGTTCCTCATTGTTAAATAGCAAGGGCACCCATATTGAATGAAATGTAATTGAGGCACACACATGTTTTGACATGCAGGTATTTCTGAAGCTATCATATTTCTTGATGCATAATGGCCCATGGATGGTCTTGATCTACTGTTTCATTATAATCTTTCAACCATAGGCAGCCAGCCTTTCGGTTCGATATCAACCCAAAAATCCATTGTGTAGAACATTTGAAGACGCCCAGTTCATGCATTTGCTGTCCCACACAACAGTGATCTCTTATGCTTTATCATCATATCCTTATCCCACCTGTGACAGGGGTGGGTCAGTTGGTTCCAGACAGTGGTAGATCCAGGAGAGGGAGCAATGCAGCAATTTCTCCCCCCTCAGTGCCTCAATGGGGCACATATTTCAACTGATGCATGATTCACCTTTGTATCTGATGAGGCATTTTCACACTGCTATCCCCATTTCTATACTGCCAGTTCAACAGTTGCAGTGCAGTCCACAGTTGGCTAAACCACTGAAGAGAGGGCACTGCCCGAGGGGCAGTCGAGCACCTGTTGAATTGCTAGCTAGATTTGTAACAATGGATTCTGAATATTTAAAAATATTTGGAGTGCACTTATTTGAAGTGCTTCCCCTGATCCACCCTTACCACTATGACCTACCTCCAAACTGATCCCAAGTTTGTTTTGGTTTTCTTCCATGCTTCTTCTTTCCTCTTCACATCACATGACCATACCACATGCATCCATTCATCATCATACCCTTTCCCTACCTGTGGCTGGGTCATGTCTGAGTTGCATCTCTCCACTCCCAATTATCTCCCACCAGGTCCCCATCCACCCCACACACCACCATTTCCTTATGTACAACCTCCACCAACCAGTGCAATAGTGTTTTGTCTGATCTGCCCAACACCAGCTGCCTAGACAGTGAGAAATGCATCTTTCCAGGGGCGGATCCAAAGTGGGGAGCAATGCAGCAATTGCTACCCCTCAGCACCTCAACAGGGTGCAACTGATGAGGCATTTTTACATTGCTATCCACATTTCTATACTGCAAGTCCAACAGTTGCAATCAAATCTGCAGTTGACTCAACCAATGGAGATAGGACATTATTGTGTAAGGGGCAGCAGATGACCTATTGTACTTGCTAGCTAAATTTATAGTAAGGGATTTTGAATATTTAAAAATCCTGTATTTGGGGTGCACTTCTTTGAAGTGTTCCCCCTTGACTGCTGCTGGATAATCACTGCCCCTTTCCTTTATGAATTGCCAACAACAATATCATCCTTGAGGCACCTATTTCAAGGGCCAAACTATCCTGTCCAAGGGACATTTAGACATTAGTCTACCATAAATAATAGCATACTATTTCTTGACTTGTATTTACGATATATAGACCATTAAACATTAATAAGTTCATGAATACATATGAATACATGATGACATGAATAATTTCTAAAAATTGAATTTTTTATTAAATTGTATGTAACAGAACATTTTAATTATTTTTCTAGTAATCAGCATCCTTAAAACTGTAAAAAACAACAATTGTTTTGAGGGCAATTTTTTTCATTGCCAACCTGTGTAATTTATACCCATCTGCACGTTGAGGCCTGCAGTGTTTCCACATGATGTCCTCACCCTAGCGACAGGACCATCGTAGAGATCTGTGCTTATGTCATGCACATGCATCATGACTTGCATGTGCTCTCTTATCTTCATTCTTTAGTTTTTCTATATTTTTATAATTTCGAATTGAGCATTGAAATATTCAGGGAGTTCCTTGATGCACTCAGATAAATCTAGACGTGTTATTGTTAGCTCTGGCCAAAACCAAACAATTGAGTTATCAATATATTTCAATACTTCAATTTACAAATTATTTATTAATTGTCATTAAAAATATTTATTCTGTTGATTGAACGGAGTTACACCAAGTCGATACAAATACAGACTAAAAGCAAACCATGGGGCATATAGTGAACATCCTCGTCCACTACACCATAATACATTTCCTGCACTATCCTAAAGAGGCCTTCATAAACACCTTTCTTAAAACGCTCCACAGTACCTGTATAGGGGCACTATCACAGGTCTTCTCCAGGTCAACAAATACTGCTTGGAGGTCCTTCTTTGCTGCTCTATGCTTCTCTATCATCTGTTGTAGAATAAAGATTGGTTCCATAGTGGACCTACCATGCATAAACCCAAATTGGTTTCCCTGGACACTAGTTTGGTCTTTGAGGTTACATTCTATGACACACTCCCACAGCTTCATTAAATGGCTCATGGGCTTTATGCCCCTATAGTTTCCACTGTCCTGGGCGTCACCTTTGTCCTTGAACAGTGTAACTATCCAACTCGTTGCAAGCAGATGGCATCTTGTCACCTTTTGCTAATTTATGGAAATGCATCTTTAGCCACATAATTCCAGTAGTCCCCAAAGTTCACAAATCATCTTTTGGAGGGCTTGGATTATTTCATTCTCACTCACTCTGTCCAATGCCTCTGGAGACCATGGACTACTGTCTGTGACCTTTGCACATGTGGCATGAACTAACAGGGTGTGATAGTTTCCCTCCCTCCTTTGAATGACACATTTGCAAAAAGCTTTGCAGGCAGTAGAAATAACTGCCTGCCAGAATTTGATAGGGATTTCCCAGGAGGAATGGAGGAGGTTATTATCACTAGGGTGGAAAATGAGCAACTACTGAGTAACTTACCAGTATATAAGGCTGTGGGCCCTGATGGCATTTTGCCATTTATTTTGCAGCGACTTTCTGGGATTATTAGCTATTACTTGGTGGAAATATTTAAAAAGTCATTAGACACAAGCGTTGTTCCATCATCATGGAAACTGGCTAACGTTGTGCCCATTTTCAAGTCAGGGAACATGGAAAACCCTAAGTGCTATAGACCAGTTTCATTAACAAGTGTTGTATCCAAGATTTTTGAGCACATCTTGTTCTCATCTATAATGGGATATCTGGATAAGAAGGGCGTGTGACACCCAAATGGGATGCTTGATGGATTATGTTAAAAATGCTTCAGATAACAGAAAGCAGATTGATGTGGTATTCTTGAACTTTGCACAGGCTTTTTTCATGGTAGCTCATGATAAGCTGGTCTCAAAAATGTCCAAATTAGGGATACATAGTAATGTTGTTCAATGGGTAAGGTCTTATCTGTTTGATAGACAACAGACGGTCATTTTCAAGGGTAGTGCATCTCAATGGAAACCAGTCACGTCAGGGGTACCTCAGGGAAGTGCATTGGGTCTTTGTTGTACATTCTCTATGTGAATGCATTGTGCAGCCAAGTTGCGTTGGACACACCAGTTCTTGTTGGATCACTGAAGTTAAGCAGCCCAAGCCCACATCAATACCAACAAGGGTAGTTGGCAAAGAACGTTGCATGTTGCAACTTAACCGTCTCCACTGTCCTTTCTCCTTACTCCTCATCCCCCACAGGCAGCCTCCTAAGGGCTCATCCAGTCATGGCTGCCTGGCTTACTCCCCAACCCACAAAACTAATCCAGCAATAGGGCTTGATATTAATTCCTTCCTTGAATTATTTGCAGATGGCACATGTGCTGCTCGGATATTAGATGATGGGTTATCATCCTGTGTGCAATTACAACAGGATCTCAATAGGATTTACAATTGGTGTGTAAAATGAGAATTGCAATTAAACCTGCAGAAGTGTAGGATCCTCACGATATCCAGATCTAGGAAGCTACTTCATTTTGATTACCACTTAGGTGGAGTTAGGGTCGAGAGGGTTGTAACCAATAAGCACCTTGGAATTATCTTAACCCTTATGTCAACAAATGGGTACCCAGGTGCCCACCTGAGAGTTTAAAGTAAAAATTTATAATTTTATTATAAATTTTTTTTTATATTCTCCTGGATCATCACTATTTCACCTTTTTTCTTTCATTATATGAAAAAAAATTTGAGTGCCAAGCATCATAACATTTAATTTGTGTTTTGAATTTGCCAATGCAATTTCAACAACCAACCCCCAGGTATCCAGAAATAATTTATGGCAATAAGATGATTCAATAATTACAATAGAACTGCACAGTCTTTACATTTTGCTACAGTAAAGGCATTTTCACCAAAATTATCACAAAATGTTGCTGCATTCCATGCAAGACTTTCTTGTTTCTCTGTTTCTTTATGGGTGTTTTGTCCCTAACATAATGCAAACAAGGAGTACTAGTGGAATTGCCTTCACTAGCAGAAGTGCAGATCACATGGCAATGAACAATCATCATCCAACCCTTATCCTGCCTGCAGCAGGGTCTGGTTTGCACATTCTAACCCTTCTCAGCTCCCTATTTCCTAACACGTCCCCATCCACCCTATAAACTACCATTTCCTTATGGACAAGCTGCTTCCACATCTGCTTTGGTCTCCCCCTGTCCTGAGTGCTTCCAACCATTTACATTCCTATTATGGACCTATGAGCTCCTCCTCCCCATTTCTCATTATGTGTCCATACTACCTCAATCTACTCTCCATCATTCTCTCTATGATGCCCACACCCCCAGGCTACCTCTAGATTACTCTCCTTATTCTATCAGCTCTTGACACCCAACTCCTCTAATGCAGCAATCTCATCTCAGCTACTTGCATTCCATTTATGTGGCTCTTTCTCAATGCCCAAAACTTATCCATATAGAATAGCCAGCCTAACCACAGCCCTGTAATACTTTCATTTGTTGGAGTAATACTTTCATCTGTTGGAGTGGCTGTGTTGCATTGGACACACCAGTCCTCATCAGATCACTGAAGTTAAGCAATGCAGCCCAAGTTAGTGCTGACATGGGTGGATGGCTGAACATTGGGTGCTGCTAATTTCCCCTCTCCTACACCCCCCCACTCCTACCTCCCTCTCACCTGCAAGCAGCCTCCACAAGAGCCTCGTTAATGCAATATACTAACACCATGCAACCTTGTTACCAGCTCACTTGCTCACCATTATTATCCTCTCCTTCCCAATTGAAAACTAAATAATCTCTCTAGACAATGGACAATGAGAGTCCATATAAAATATAAATTGCATCTCCCTTTCAAGAAATCAGAGATGTTTATGTTGGATGCAAAATAGCTTACGAATACTTGTGTTGCAAATTGCAATGCACAGGATGGATTAGTAATATTGACTTTTAGAACTTATGTATGCCTTAAGCCTAGTTCCCTGGCATGCGACATTGACGAGAATAGCGCTTGAGCAGACAGAATAATTATGACATAAACCACAGGCGCTAACAGAAATTGCACCTGGTTTGATTCCCTGGCATGAGCAAATTCATGTAAGCGATTAATAGGTTTCAATATGAACGTTTGGTGGCGCCAAAACCAAAAAATAAATAAACCAATTAAAAGTAAAGAGAAGTCTATTTAACAATTGAAACAGCCAATCAAATTTCGAGCAATGCATTCCATCAATAAATGCAGTTAACTAACATTCAACTCTGGTGTGAATGGCGCACATGTACAAGCCCGAGCATGCGCAGTGCTGGAAAAGCAGAATTTGAAAAGTCAGTTGAGTGCTGACTGTGCTGTGAAGCAGACATGTTTTCGTTCGTCCGCTAGATTTCCGTTACTCTCTTTCTCCACATATATTAGGTATTCCAAAGTTACTCACAAGTGTTATTTATACTGGTTCAGATGATTATTCATTTATAACATAGTTGGATTCAAAGCAACTCCTAACCCTTTTCCCACCTATGGTAAGGTCGGGTACTCATTTGACCCTCTGAATGGACACAGGGTGATATATTGGACATAGTTTTTTCTGCAGCCAGTTGCCGGCCAAAGCTGCACCCCTACACTTATTTATCGTCGGTCTAGTGTTCGTTGGGGAATGCTACCGACGCCAGGGAGCAAACTCCTACACCTGGAAATTTTGCCTCATCTACTCGTTGCATAGTAGAGAGGGTTCTTTTACGTGCAAGTGCCATCGTACACCCACACGGGACCTTGGTTTTACTTCTCATCTGAAAGAAGGCACACTCACGGCTTCTCTCTCGCCTGAAAGAAGCCGACCCACCATGGTCCAGTTTTGAACCTAGAACTACTGGCATCATGAACAGGATTTGGAATTCAGAATTCATCTCCACATACCTGAACCAAGACAACACAGAATTTGGAAGCTGAGTAAGCTTAAATTCATTTTCATAATAACATTTGGAATTTCTGGATATGGCTGCTATTCCAATTCCAACGGTAGCACCATTATGGGAGAACTCCACAATGGAACCACAGAGTCTCGCCACCTGGAAGCAACAACTAGACATCATAGAACTGATCAATGGTCAGTGTGCTCCAGACAAGAGATTGACGAGTAGTGATAGAATCAACATGGTGTTTTCACACTTGGGCTCTAAGGGCTGCTCAACGATTCATGAGTCACCCGATGATGGCACGAAGGGAAACAGCAACACCTGAAGAGTTCTTTGCAGCGATCCAGAACGCGTTTGGGCAAACTACACCACAAGCAGTCACATTTTTCTGCTTTCATACCTGCAAACAAGTTCAGGGTGTATCGACAGCAGAATTTGTTGGTCGGTTGCACAATTTGCAGGCGGACTGCGATTATGCAAATTTTTCAAAACACATTGACCTTGCATATGCTCTGACAACCAATTGTGTCAACGTGGACAAACAGAAGCGACTTCTTTCCACTATGCCGGTCAACCTTGAGTCCTTCTTGAATATAATGCAGCCCATCGAAGCTTCTGAAGCCAGATCTGCCTCTCTTCAGGGTCAGCCCTCAATCCATCGGGTCCAGAACACACAGCAAAGGTCACAACGGTCTCACACTCCTGACTCAGGACATCGTACGCAGAAGTCAGCGGTCAGGCACTGTGTTCCTAGTAAGCCCTGTCCGAATTGTGGATGCAGACATAGCCGGGAAAAACCACAAAAGGCAAGATTTGTGATGCCTGCGGGAAGATGAATCACTTCGCCACTGTGTACTGCTCCTCCAAGAAAGCAAAGGATCATCCTCCAGATATCCACCATGTCACACTTTGACAGATTCACCGCCAGATGCCTACAGACCTAACATGTTTGATTGAGCTTCGTCTTGGAATAGAAAAGCCTCGATTAGTGGAGTCCTCGACACTGGCGCCACCATTACGATTGTGCTTGGGACTGTCATTGACAAGGTTTGGCCAAGCTTACATCTTACACGGACTAACGTGAAGCTCCACAACTTCAAGGGGTACCTTGATTAAGGGCTCGAGAGGTACGTTCCAAGCGAACCTTATATACGGTGATAAGACTGCGATATGAACCGTTTTCGTGCTCAATGGACCGAACCAAGCTATTTGGGGCATCGATACCATAGAGGCACTAGGCATGGTGATCGATGCCAAACACCACACAGTTGGAACCGAGAACAAAGAAACCGAGGGTCACACCGCACGTACCTCATACTGCACTGCCACAGGTTGCCAACCGAGCTCTGGAACCTGCAGTGTCCGTTCCTTCACTGGCACCCCCTAGAGTCAGGTCATGTGCCACTTCACTGCAGATCGCTGGTTTCCATCCCCTCATTCTACCATGTCTGCTTACCCTAAGAAGTGCCTTCTACTCTACCCTTGCCAAACAGTGCCTCTCCACATCTCCTAATTTTCCTAGGCACCCTGTCCATGCTTTGGCTAACCCATCCCATTCCCAGTCATCCTTGCTGAGAGACCCTTGCCTGAATTTATCTGCCTTGGTGGGCAATTTCCACCACCCAATGCATGATTCTCCTTTCCATGTATGATTCTTAAGTGTCCCCTTCATTTGGTATTCTATCATGAGCTGCTTATGGCCACTCTCCTGAAAATTCTTACTGGGTAGTGTCTCACCCCTGTGCTGTTCCCTAACCATGAAGAAGTCTATTTGGACCTCCCTTGTGGTGACTAGAAAGTGACTAGGCGCTTTTCCCCCTTCTTGATCCATGTATTGGCTAACACAAGGTCATGTTCTCTTGCTATCTCAAGGACCTGCTTCTCCATGTACCACCTCGTATTCCAATCCATCCACGCCCACATGGGCATCAAAGTTGCCCCCAATAACACTGGTCAGCATCACTTTTGATGTCTTTATGATGTTATCTGATTTGAAACCAATATTTTATGCTGATTTCAAATATGGAATTAGTGCTTTTCCATCACATATAGACTGTGATGTTACTGGATTAGTTTCAAGGATTGGGCCAGGCAGCCATAACAGGATGAACCCTTGGGAGACTGCCCATGGCCTATCATGGCTGCTTGCAGTGTATTCAACTAGAACTATATACTGTAGAAAGCTCAAGGGCAATGGCAGCAAAATTTGATGCAGAATTTGCATTTTGTAATAATGGACCACTAAGGCAATGTAACAGGACAACATAATTTTATTATGAGCATGAAGATGAAACTATAGAAGACCCTGAAATTTCATTTAAAGTAAATTCTATTCTCCATTACTTTATTAAATGAAAATATGAGTTCATTTAATTTTAAGTATTTATTAAGTTGTTCTTAGAATAAAAAATATTTATTATTTTGCTGTAAATTGACACACAATAATCACTCAGATATCAATGCAGGAGATTTATGTGAAGAAATACTACCCTGTCAACCACTTATTTCTAATTTAAAAAACGACATCCATTAGATAATCCATAATATTTATAAAAATCACAGTTTATCCCAATTTAACAAGTGCTCTTCGAATGCTTTTCTCTTTACCAGTATATCTGTAGTTTCTGCAGAATGGTCATTTTCTAAACTTAACCTTCCGTCCACAAGATGACAATTTCTGGCACACACTGCAAGGTGGGGGTCTGTTATGACCCCAAAAAGACTTTTTGATTTGCAAGGATGAAATATTCAGATTAATGGCATTATTATGGATATTGAATTAAATACCATATACATAAAGGTTAATAAATTGAAATAATTTGGAAACATGCTAAAAAAAATTCTATAATACCCAAGAAACCCTTACCAAGCCTATGACAGGGTTGGATCTGCAGGTTCTAATCCTTGACTCCCACCTATCTCCTACCAGGTCCCCGTCCACCCCAGACACTACCATATCCTTATGGACATCCTGCTACCACGTCTGATTTAGTATTCAGTGTTAACGACTAGCCACTAGAGTTTCCAAATATTCAGCTTCAACTATTTGAATATCGAATAATAAAATTCAAACTATTCGAATATCCGAATATATGTTCGAATAGTTTGAATTGTGAGAAAACAATGTAAAAGCTCTATTCCAGGATAATTAAAATGAGTATGATAAGTTTTATAATAATGAAATGAATAAAATTATTGTAAAATCAATTTATTAATCTGATTTTAACTTAAAAATAAAAAAGCATTAAATGTCTCAAAATATTACTAATAAAGTTGAAGAGGGTGTTTTATAAGAGTTATTAGGCCTGCTATGCTATATGGAGCAGTGTTGGGCAGTGGGGAAGCACTATGTAAATAGAATGCAAGTAGCTGAGACGCAAACACTGTGGTCCATGAGTGGGGTGTAAGAGCTGATAAAGTTAGGATTGAGGTGGTATGGACATGTAATGAGAAGTTCATTAGGCTCATTACAGGATTGCAGGTGGTTGGAAACACCCAGGGCAGGGGGAGACGTAGGAACAGCTTGCTCATAACTAAATGGTAGTGTGTTGGGCTAGAACCTGCAGACATGACCCTGCTACAGGTGGGATACAGTTATGTTGATGATATTTATTATTCATCACTTAACCAGAAAAATTAGGATAACCCAATTTTAATGCTCCATGAAATTTCAGTGATGATGTTTGAAGAAAGATATTAGCAATAAAACTGAACTCTTATCAAACGATGGAGTACACTTATTTTGTTCGTTAGTAATCAAAAGATCGCCCAGTGGGTAGGTGGAAGTAAAAACTAAAATATCCCATATTTGTTGAGAACTTAATTTATACAAGCAGTGTTAGCAGATTGCCCTTAACCCAAACACATGCATGAATAAGTCAATAAAATTTCTGGAAAATCTAGGTGAATGAGTTATGCATCAAACCATCAACTGTACTCCCTGCTCATTCATCATATAATGTCGACATTAGCAAAATATTTAGTTACAAATGGCCCTAAATTTTTCCAGAATATTATTTGAATAATTTCTAAAATATTCGAATATCAAATACTTCCAAACAGGCCGAATAATCCGGATATCGAGTATTCGAATATTCGGATTAGAAACTCTACTAGCCACCCATGTTGGTACTAACTTGGGTTGCATTGCTTAACCAGACATAAAATATGCTAACTTCCCTAAATACGCCTGCAAACTTCCCTAGATAGGTAAAGAAGACATGTAAAGATAGGTAAAGATTGGTAAAGATAGGTAAAGATTGGAAAAGATTGGAAGATAGGTAAGGATTGGAGAAAGTGGTACATGTGTAGACACAATTTTGTAGGTCTGGGGTCTGCCAAGGCTCCACCTTGGGGACGGAAGGTTCAACAATGGTACAAGACAGACTTTCACATCTTGCTATTATATCAATAGATTCAGATATCTTGGATAAACTTGATATACATAATGTTATTGGAGAATTTTCATTAATGAAAACTAGAAAAGTTCAATTCACTAAGTGATTTTACCTATATTTAATACACTACCCTACCAAAAGTCATGGGACAACCCTTATTCGCATGAAAATGTGACATTCTTTTGCAATATCATAGGTGGCATTCCTCCCAGCACTGTATAACAGAGAGGACACGAGTTGACTGGAACAACTGTGAGCACCCTGACTGTTCGCAGAGAACTTCATGAACAGGTTCTTATGGCAAAGCGGCAACCCACAAGCCTCACATCAGCACCAGCAATGCAGTGAGGAGATTGCAACGGTGCAAAGAGCGATGGCATTGGACTCTGGATCAATGGTGAATGGTTGAATGGAGTGATGAGTCTGGCTACATCCTCTGGCATCAGATGGATGGGTTTGGGAATGTTTATGGCAAACGCCCAGCGAATGTTACCCACCAAACTGTGTCATTATTATTATTATTATTCAAAAACGTACTAAGAGTACACTATACATCGACAACAGTATACATGGCAAAACAAAAAAAAAGAAAACAAAGACACAAGCAGCATAATACAAACAAAGACACAAGCAGCATAATACAAACAAAAACACAAGTCAGGAAAACAACTCAACTCATGGCAGCAAGACCTAGAAAGTAATTCCATAGGGTTGCCTGGAAATGTCTACACTTTACCAGGCATCTATTGTGAACACAATCAAAAATAGTGGACCAGAGGGAGTATGGCAGGGCATTCCACTCTGGGAAACATACAAATGGGAAAACGTTGCAACGAAAATCCCAATACGGAGTTGCAGGCTGGAAAAGGAAACGTCTTGGACACCATACAGTAGTCGAAGAAGCAAAAACTGAGTAATGCAGTGGCACGGATGGGATACACATCTGAGGGCACTGGCAATGGACAGGATGTGGCAGAAAGCAGGTACTTAGTGAGAGAAAGGATTCCATATTGACAGCAACTCTGAGATACACTGATGGACCAAGGAATATTAAGTATGACCCTAAGTATAGGATTATAAGCAATACGGAGTGGACGCACCTGGGACTTGTTAAGCCCTGCAAAAAACGGGGACCCATAAGTTATTACAGCCAAGACCTTCGCATGGAAGATTGAAATAAGAGTATGACGATTCAAAACAGGTTTGAGTCTCTTGAATAAATACAGCAAAGTATTTAGCCTTGTAATGAGTGTATTGCGATGATCAAGGAAACTAACAGTGGTGTCGAAAGTCACACCGAGTATTTTCACTGGCTGCCTGAGACGGGGAGGTAGTGACAACCTGCCACGAGATAAAAACACGGTCTTCTGGGTCTTAGCAACGTGAAACTTCATATGTTTAGAGGAGTACCACTGGATGAGGCAGGAAGGGAGACTGGAGGCAGAGGTCAGAGCCACACCAATCTGGTTGGGGGACGCTTCCAGACCAAAGTAATTATCATTGGCAAAAGACAAGAGCCTCCAGTCACCCCTGACAGCAGGCAAAGAGGCAGTAGATAAATTGAAAAGAATAAGGCCAAGTACAGACCCCTGGGGAACAGCATGCATCAAGGCCTGTGATGAGGTGCAGCAATGGACCTGAGCAACTCTCCCCTCCAAATAAGAAAGAAGCCTGCAGGCCCATGGGTTCGACACCACCTGTTTGATCTGAGCAACTAAATTATCATCGTCAGTCACGTTGAAGGCCTTGGCCATATTTGTCTTTAAAAAGAGGAAGGCATTGCCATGGGAAAGGGCAGAGGCAATATCCATGAGAATATTAAGGATTGGAAACATAACGGTGGTCTTTGGACAAGAACTAAATTGATAGGCAGGGATGACCCTGAGTAGGTCCTCTCAAGGACCTTGGCTAATGGAGACAGTGTAGCAATGGGTCTGTAATTTAAGGGATCAGAATGGGGTCCACCTTTATAAAGAAAAGTGAATCCAATGAATTTCTGGTTAAAGAATCCAGCGATTTATCAACATCTCTCAAACTTGGCTCAAAAGTATTTTTTGAATTTTAGGCACATCTGTCCCTTCTGAAAGAGTATTTTCCAAAATAGGAAATATAATAACATTGAAAAGAAACAGGTTAGACCCAAAACGTGTAGATAACCTTCTTCTTATGAGTAAGCATTCCTACAAAGTTATGATCATCATCTCGCCCTTCCCCCACCTGAGGCAGGGTCGGGTCTGCAGGTTCGAATCCTCCACTCCTCCTTATCCCGCACCAGGTCCCCCTCCATCCCATACGCCTCCATGTCCCTTGGCACCACCTGCTCTCATCCCATGTCCGTTTTGGTCTTCCTCTACCTCTGGTGCCCTCAACTACCAACAGTCCCAAAATGGACCTAATAAGCTCCTCCTCAACACGTGCCCATACCACCTCAGCCGGTTTCCTCTCATCTTTTCCACAATGTCTCCCACCCCAACCTACCGCTAACATACTCATGTCTGATTCTGTCAGATTGTGATACCCCACTCATGTAATGCAGCATTCGGATCTCAGCCACTTGCATTTGCCGTTCATGGTTCTTCCAAACTGCCCCACACTCTAAGCCATACAGCATAGTGGGCCTAACAACGGTTTTGTAAACTTTAGGCCTGGTTCAAACGGCAACCTATTCGATACGATATTTCTCGTACACGATTTTATCGAATACGAGACAGAGTTTCACATGGCGACTATTCAATTCGAGTTTTCCCAATATAGAGGGACACTGCAGGGAAGCACAGATAGCAAGTGAACTAACAGTCGTCATCACGAATGCACACATTCAAGGGGTCCACTTATTACAGGCCTCAGAGTGGCTTATTGCATTGGACACATCAGCTCTCATCTGATCACTGAAGTTAAGCAACACATGCTCAGCTAGTACTAACATGAGTGGCCGTTTGGGAAAACTGGGTAGTGCTAGTACCCAAAAACTGTTGCATTAGGGTAGTGTCTGTGCCATCTCTGCATTAGAACTACACAGTAAACGGGGCTCTAATGGCCTTTGTAGTTGAATGGCCCTAAAACAGCAACAAACAAACAATTACAGGGCAGTGGTTGAGCCAACTATGCTATATGGATTAGTGCTGGGCAGTGAGAAAGACTCAGGTCAACAGAATGCAGGTAGCCGAGATGCGACTGCTTCAGTACATGAGTGGGGTGTAGAGAGTAGATAGGATTAGGAATGAGTATAATAGAGGTAGCGTGAGGGTGGTGGACATCACTGAAAAAGTGAGAGAATAGATTGCAGTGCTATGGGCACGTAATGCAAAGAGATGAGGAGCTCGTTAGGTCCACTTGAGGAATGCAGGGGATTGGAAGCTCATGGGGCAGGGGGAGAACAAAGCAGACGTGGGAGCAGGTTGTCCATAAGGATATAGCAGTGTGAGGGGTGGATGGGGAACTCGTGGAAGATAGATGGGAGTGGGGGGCTAGAACCCACAGACTCGACCCTGCCACAGGCGGAATAAGGGGTTGATGATGAGGCAGGTGCACAAGCATCCCACATTTCAAAATCTGGAAAAATTTTTGCTAAAGTTTCTTTTTGGACTTAGTATGGGGGAGAAAGTTTGGTCGTGTGAACAGCACAATAGCAAAATAAGTGCCACTGCTTCTCGTATTCGAGAATATTGTATTCGAGAATCTCACATCTCAGTGACAAGTTCAGTCAGTATACAGGAAAATTTTTTTCTCGAATTCGAGATTTCCCCGCATGGCCTCCATCTGAACAATCCCATATGGTTTTAATTGTCACTTCTTTATTCGGGAAAAACTTGTATATGGTATACGGGAAAACATTGCCATGTGAACGAGGCCTTACCCTTCAACTTCATTGGGACCTGGTGATCACACAGGACCCCACTTGCCTGTCTCCACTTCAGCCACCCTGCATTAATCCTATGGGTCACGCCAGAAAGTGTTTTATCACTGGAGTCCCCTCTCCCCCACACCAAATCTCACCCCCTTGCCCCTGGTTACTAAAATTGAAAGCTGCTTTCCTACAAAGAGTGGCAGCAATAAATAATTTTTTCATTTCTCTTGTAACTAAGTGGCATTTTTATAAATAAAACTATCGATAAATCGAATGATTTTTACAGTATTATCGATAGCACCAAGTGACACATCAATCGGTAGTGCTCTCCGGTAATTTTTTTACTATCGCGCATCTCTAGCCTGGGGGTGGTGGGCATCGCCAAAGGGAGAATAGGCTGAAGTGGTATGGACCCATCATGAGAAGAGAGGAAGAGAACCTCATTAGGTGCAACCCAGGAATGCAGGTGGTCGGTAGCACCAGGGGCAGGGGGAGACTTAAGCTGACGTGGGAACAGGTTGTCCACAAGGACATGGCAGAGTATGGGGTAGACAGGGACAGGAAATAGACAGGAGAGCAGGGTTAGAACCCACAGACCGAAGCTCGCCACAGGCGGGATAAGGCTATGATGATGATGTCCCCTTTTTCATTGCTCCCTTCGAATGGTAGCCGGCATTTGTTTTTCAATTTCCAAGCATTTCCAGTTTTTAAAGAAGAAAAGGAGCTTTGTACCCATTGTAAATCAACTGTATTATTCAGCAATGTACATCGATGATGACAATGTCTTGCCATGATAAAGATATTGAATTAAGAAGAAAGTATGCTAAATAGATGCATGTGGTTTTTTTATTATGATCCTCAGTTCAGAAAGCGTTTTTCACCCAGGTGTGATAAGAGCCAAACCGACATACAGTGGTGGAGAAATGTTTAGTACCAACTCAAAAAGTCTACAAAAATCGACTTTTCTTTAAAATTGGTCGTTTGCAGATATTCAAAAAATATATAACATCTGTGCATTATTAAGAAATGTGCATAAATGTGCATTATTAAAAATGCCCCAGACAAATGTTTAGCACAGGTCATAAACTTTACTCTTGGAGGGCAAAAACAGATTAAATAACCTTTGAATCTCAGCTATCTTGGATCTTAGGCCTTAGTTGAGTTACACAGTCAAGCAGTTTAAAATGGGTAATGTAAAAATTTGAGTGAAGAAACGTGAAAACTGATAATTCATTTAAAAAGTGACAGTTTCAGCTTCAACAATATAGCAAAAGTGCTTGTGTTTGTGCTGTCCAACGTTACGATGAGTTAAAGTGTTATAATGATTGTCCTAGGATAGGTTCTACTAGGATAACCACCCCCCATGAGGTTTGCATCATGAACCGTCTGATAGAAAATGACCAGATGTTGACATTCACTGATATCAACAAACGACTTCAGAGTACAAATATGTGTGCTATGAACTGTAGAACAATTAGACGTTGTTTGAATGCGTTTCGATTATTTGGGCAAATTGCATGAAAGAAACCATTCATGTATGTGAAAAAAAAAGAAAAGCTTGGTTAGCATTTGCATGAGAATATTTAAATTGGACATCTCAGCAATCGAAAATTATTCAGTAGTGACGGCAGAAAATATCAGTGGCAACGAAAACGAGAGGAATTTCATCCTAAGTGTTTACATCTAACAATCAAGTTCCAAGGTGGAAGTGTGATGGTCTGGGGATGATTTTCTCGGAGAAGTACTGGGCCAATTCATGAAATATCCCGCATTATGAACAGATTTGTTTATAAAAATATACTTTAAACTATAATGCAGCCATATGCCTATGCCAACTTGCCTTTAACATGGATCTTCCAGCAGGATAATGATGTGTGTCTGTGCCCTAACCTCTTTCAATTTATATGGATGATCCTTTCTGCCTTTATACTCAGCTGGGGACACACTTCCAGCCAAAGGTCCATTACATCCTAGCAGCAGCAGTCTTATAAAAAGGCTAATGCTGTGAGATATATGCCTCTGGCTTAATGTATCCCGCCCAAGTTCCTTAATCATGGCAGATACAATCTCTGTGTGAGAAAACCTATTAAGTACAAGTCTCGCTGCTCTCCTTTGGATCCTTTCAACCTCCCAAGATAAGTCCTGCCTGAAGGGGAACCAAATTGGACTGCCATACTCCAAAATTAGGCATACGATAAAAATATATACTGTTTCCTTTACCTCCTTTGTGCTATCTCGAAGGACCCTATTAATCAGACAGAGGAATTGACCAGCCATCCCAATCACTTTACCAATGCGATCCTTCCAATTACCCTGACTATTTAAGACAATTCCCAGATGTTTATGGGTTACAACCCTATCAACCCTATCAGACAGAGGAATTGACCAGCCATCCCAATCACTTTACCAATGTGATCCTTCCAATTACCCTGACTATTTAAGACAATTCCCAGATGTTTATGGGTTACAACCCTATCAACCCTAACTCCACCTATGTGATAATCAAAATCAAGTAGCTTTCTAGATCTGGATATTGTAAGGATCCTACACTTCCTCAGGTTTAATGGCAATTCCCATTCTACACACCAATTGTAAATCCTATCTAGATCCTGTTGTAATTGCACACAGGATGATAACCCATCATCTAATACCTGAGCAGCACATGTGTCATCTGCAAATAGTTCAAGGAAGGAATCAATATCAAGCCCCATGTCGTTCACATAGAGAATGTACAACAAAGGACCCAATACACTTCTCTGAGGGATCCCCTGACATGACTGGTTTCCACTGAGATGCAAAACCCTTGAAAATGACCCTCTGATTTCTATCAAGCAGATAGGACCTTATCCATTGAACAACATTTCTATGTATTCCTAAGTAGGACATTTTTGAGACCAGCTTATCATGGGGCACAATGACAAAAGCACCAAGAATACAACATCAACCTGCTTTCTGCAATCTAAAGCCTTTTGAATATGATCCATAAAGCAAGCCATTTGGGTGTCGCATGAGCTGCCTTTCCTAAACCCATGTTGGTTATTTCTAAGGATGCCCTTCCTTTCCAGATATCCCATTATAGATAAGAATACACATGACATACCCTGACTTTAAAATGGGCACCACATTTGCCAGTTTCCATGATGCTGGAACAATGCTTGTGGCTAATGAGTTTTTAAAAATTTCCATCAAGTAACAGCTAATAATCCTAGAAAGCCATTGCAGAATAAATGGTGAAACACCATCAGGGCCCATGGCCTCATATACTGGTAATTTACTCAGTAGCTGCTCAATTCCCACCCTAGTGATAATAACCTCATCCATTCCTCCTGCAAATCCCTAACAAATTCTGGCTAGGAGCTGTTTCTACTGGTTGCAAAGCATTTTGCAAATGTATTATTAAAAACGTTGGCAATCATAAGACTATCCTTGACCATCCTTAACCACTGTATCCCTATCTCCCTCCTTCCTACACCTCCATCTTACATGGATTTTTCCTAAGCCTATCTCCCAAAATGTTCTCATGAAAGTTCTTGTAAGCTCCTTCATGAACCCTTTAACCATTTTGCAGGCCCCCTTATAGACCACCTCACTATTGACGTCCCTCCCTCTCCTGAGTGCATTCTTAGCCTTTCGCTGGTTTCGCAAAGCTACCTTCACCTCCTCAGTATACCATTACAGAACAGAGATTTTCCTTATAATCTTGGTGGGGACAGCTAGTTGTGTACCCTCTTCTAATAGGGCTAAGAATCTATTCCAAGATTCTTCAACACCACAGGTATTAGCAACGGTGTAAAAGTCATTTAATTCATATTCCAGATAAGACTTGAAATACTCCCAATTATTATTATTATTATTATTATTATTTCCACCAAAACATTTGGTAATAGACAAAGAAAAGAAAAACAACAAGTGAGAATAAAGACAGGTTACAATGTAAAAGACCAAGTTAAGCCAACACTTGTTCAGATAACAGACATTGAAAAAGCAATTTCCGAACGTGAATACATGAATAGCGGCACTTATAAGCCGAGCAATCGAACACTGCGGACCTAACTGAATAAGGTAGATCATTCCAAGACTTCAGATGGTTATATGGAAAAAACCTAGCTAAAAAATTAGATATACGCTTAGACGTTTCAAAGGAGAAACGTCTCGTTTGTCTCACTTCAGCAGAAGAAACAAAGAAAGCAATAATTGGATGGAAAGGATGAGATGAAGATCGAATGGCAGCGGCTAAGATACAAAGATTAAACCAGCAAAGAGTGCCGAAGAAGTTTAATAGATGGAACTTATTACAGTGTATGGTCACACTGTCACGAGGAGGGATTTTAAGTATCATTCGAAGAATCCTGTTAAAAGAAGTTTTTAGGGACAGAATTGCTGATTTGTTAACAGAGGATAAGAACACCGATGAAAAGCGGAGTACAGGTAAAACTTTGGCCTTAAACAAGGTAATAAGAATACTACGAGGAAGGAAGCGCCGGAGACGAAGGAACAGGAAAACAGGGGAATTTAATCGGCTAGTTAAGTAATCGACATGAGGCAAAAAGGACAGCTCAGGATCAAAAGTGATCCCCAGTATGGGCAGGGCTTTAGAGCTGACCATATCATTTCCAAGCTTCCCAGATCGTGAGAAAATCATCCTAACAGTTTTGGAGGCATTTAGTCTCATATGATTATGAGAATACCAGGTGTCAAGAGCTTGAATGTCTTTTTCGATTTCCGGGAGTGTAGTAGAAAGAGCAGAAAGGGGGCAAGAGAGTCCAAAAAAATTGTCATCCGCATACATCCAGTTAAAGCGGTGGCTTAGAATACCAGCCACCGGGGAGGTTGCAACATTGTAAAGAATTGGGCCAAGTACAGAGCCTTGTGGAACACCCCTAGGGACGGGGACTGAAAGTTCAGAGTTCTTTAGCTTTACCGTCCTATTTGAAATTAAAGATACTATGATACTGCATAGAGGATTCTTTGGTAGAGCTTTCTCGAGTAGATAGGCAAGATTATTATGATCTACTGTATCAAATGCTTTAGAAACGTCTGTTTTTACTAGTATAAAGATTTCAGAAATATCTAAGGAGTGTATCACCTGCCAATATATGTCGAAAGCTGGAAAGAGAACTGAGACTCCCGGCCGTGCACTGTACTGAGTGGGTGGTATAAACTTATTAAGTGGAACATGAACATGGGCAAGGATCCACATCTCCAGAATCTTTAGCAATGGGGAAACTATTGTAATTGGGCGGAAGCTGGAAGGAGTAGAGAAAGGTCCAGACTTATAAATAGGAATGACAAAAGAGTTTTTCCAAGCGAGAGGGACACGGGCATTCACGAGAATTTGATTTAGCAGATGAAGCAAAGGTAACAGATTAGATGGGGATAAGGCCTTTAACAGAGCTGGGGGTAATGCATCTGGAACAACTTCTGGGTGAGATTTAAGACGCTGGAGAAGAACTAAGAGATCCACAGATGTAATAAGAGGGGGTGCGATGAAGGCATTGAAAGGATACTTAAAAGATAGAGGATTTGGGTTTGACTCATTAAAAGGATTTGTAATAAAGGAAAGGAATTCTTGAGATAACTGAGAAGGAAAGTAGTTATTTTTATTGATACATAGATTTACAGTTGACCAGATTTGCTTCAGAGGCGTTAAATGTGTAATCTGGCCATATTTTGCTAACCTAACTTGAGCCTTAAACTTCCGCTTGGCCTGTTTGTAATTTAACAAGGATGCCTGGGATGGATGTTTTAGATACTCTTGAAACAAGGAGTTGCAGAGAGCTGAGAGGACAGTTAGCTGCTCATTCCACCAGCCTTTGGCTGATCGACCATTTAGTGATGGTTTACAAGGGCAGCTCTTGGAAGCTGCAGATAGGATAATTTTATAGAAACTGGAAGCTAGGAGGTCAGGGTCCGTCATGGTATAGAACTGTGCCCAGTCCTGTGCAGATAGAAGATTATTAAAGTGTTCAACATTCAACTTCTTTGTTACCAAAGTGGGACAGGAGGCCATAGATGCTGAGGTGTATGAAGATATAGGCAAATAAGTACGCAACCCGGCTATAATCAGTTTATGATCAAGCCTAAAATCCGAAAGAAGAGACAAGTTGACAATTAGCCTTATTATATTGGTATGCCACCCTCCTTCCTGCCAACCGTTTAGGAAACCTTTTCACAATCTCCACCCTAACCACTGCATGATCACTAATTCCTTCAATACACTCTTCATTATTTATAGAGTTGGGCACATTTGTGAATATTAAATCTAAAATTCCCCCTCTTCCGTGTGTAGGCATGGTCACAATCTGTTCCAATCCATTACAGTACATTTGATCAGAAAACAGATTTAGAGCTCCTGATAATCTTGAATTTATAGTGGGCTGCATACTACCCCAATCCAACCCTGGTAAATTGAAGTCCCCACCAAAAATTATCATTGGGACCTTTTTTCTTTAATGCAGAAGCTCCAGTGATTGTGATAGTCTGATCAGTGGTTGTGGATCATAACCAAGAGGACGATAGAACCCAACAACATAAATTCCCCCACCACAAGAGTCAGCAACACGACAACATAGCATTTCACAATCTTCTTCATAACTCAATTCCCTAGAGCTTTCCAGGGATTTATCTATGGCCAAAAAGACTCCACCCCCTCTACCTGTTTCCCTATCTTTTCTGTAAACTATATACTTATCTGCAAAAATCTCCACTGATTTAACATCTCCCCTCAACCAGGATTCAGTACCAATTATGATATCGGCATCTGATAGCAGCCAGGGCATTGAACTCAACCACACTATTTACATTGCTTCTGTAGTTAACCACAAGCAAAGTCTGCTCCTTCCCTATTACTACCTAGTAGCCCTTCCTATGAGAATTGTGTTTTAGCTTGGAATGAGATGACCTGGTACCTTTCCTAAAAAATCAGCAATAAACTGATTAAATTTTGTACCTATCCTCAAAGCAGCCTTTGCATTGAAATGAAATCCATCCATAGGAAACCTCTGCTGGAGATCTGAGAGACAAGCCCTATAATCAAGCAGTTTTGCCTCAATAGCTCTACTTTCTGATCATTTGGCCTTAGCTGTAGTTAGTCTTCCTTTATCCAATCTTTCAATAATAGGACACACCATTACTCTAGCCTTAGGTCTGAATCTCCTAACCTCCTTAGCTATATCAATAATTCCCTGAAGTTCAATAGCAGGTTTATCCTGGGTTATGTTATTGGACCCTAGTTGTAACACTGTCATACAATCTTCCTTTTCCCCTTTCAATATGCTGCCAATCCTATTCCTTATGTCCATTAATCTGGCATCAGGGAGAGATGCAACACTAACACATTCTCTTGCCCTTCTGGTAGTGCCCAGGTATCAACACCCCTTAAATCTGTGTCCCCAATAATAACAACAGATTTACCATGTAAAGGATGTTGCACCACAATAGCACCCCCATCACTGACCTGAGCTAACCCCTCCAAAGTAAAATCCTGTGGCATAGAGACAGGCATATTGCAATTCCCTGCTTCCTTTTCTTTAGCCAGCTTTCCATGCAATTCAGGAGTAACTTTTATACCATCCTGCTGCATTATTTCCCTCTTGCCCTTGAGAGCCTTAGGTGTTACCCTCAGGGATGTCCTATCCGTTTTTAAGACCGTTTTTCCACCTGATGCCATCACCAATGTACTAGTTGTTGTTGTTGTTTGTTGGAGTTTAAGGTCCCGTCAACTACGAGGTCATTAGAGACCCGTCCACTGTATAGTTCTAATGCATATACTGCACAGACACTACACTAATCAGACGATTATTGGGTATTAGCAGTACCCAGCTTTCCCGAGCGACCACCCATGTCAGTACTAACTGGGCTTGCGTTGCTTAACTTCAGTGATCACACGAGAACTGGTGTGTCCAACGCAACTCGCCGCTCCCTACCAATGTACTAGGTGAACTTGGTGATGGAGTTAGAGAACCTGCACTACTCTTGGGTTTCCCAGCTACTGGGGAACTTGGGTTCAAGATGGCATTCTTCAACATACATATCTCAGCTTTCATCTGAGCCAGCTCTAATCTTAGGAGCTTACAACCCCCATACTCTGCAGCTTTCTTTGGAGGCATTTTAATATGCTGAGCTCTTAAAGTAGTGCACAACTTAACTAAGTAAGTGATGTAAATATCAAAATGGGGTCCCTTAAACAATTTAAAATGCCCAACAATTTTATAAGAACACTCAAAACCTATAAACTATAAACCAGAGATCAATAGAAATCTTTTGTCAATAAACACCAGACATTCAACTAGAAAACAAAAACGTTACAAGAACCAACTCATTTCCCCTTAACTTCTCTTCAATCGTTTTAATTTTCGGTCTAACAACTCTCTTTGTTTTGTAAGCTCCAAAATTTCTTCATCCTTTACTTTTTTCCAGCTTCTATTCTTAATCCACATCATTCTCCACCAATTTCTTATCAAGCAGTGATGTCTTGTAATGGCTTCCAGTGCTTCTTGCATATGCTATGAGCGTCTTATCAATTTTAAAATTATCAAGTCCTCTATCAGCAGATACGCCCTGATTAACACGTCGTAGTGTAACAAGAGTCTCCTCTAAAAGATTCTAGACTGACATATCCTTGTTAATTGAGAATCCACTTTCCACAGTCACGTTGCCATGAGATAAACACAGCAACAACCGTACAATTGCCCATAATTCTTTTTAGCTTGAAATGTGTTCAACATAATATGAGTCCAGTCGATTGTCGTTAAAATTAAAAAACACCAGCTCTTTTCTATCACACGAATCAACAAAAGTTGCATACTGTCTGTAGGCTTTATCACATACCAAGCTTGGTAGTTGATTTGCCGCAAGCATAATTTCCAAGCAAATTTTCATTAATTCTTTGCACTTATTTGGATGTCTGGTTATCCTTTTGGGTGACAAAGCAGTAATTGCCCTTGCCAACCGGAACTTCAATGGACTTCGTTCAATAAGCTTATGAAATGCTCCTATTATAAAACACATGACATTTAACTAAAAACTGCATTTTTTGAACCTCCGATGGTTTTCAGCATTTCAACACATTGCTTAGAGATATGCCGACGTCCGTCTTCTGAGCAACCATGAAGTTCTCACCATCTGCTAGTTCAATTTTGGCTAAATCAAAAGGTTTGTCCAGAGATGGCATTTTTTGGGTTTTACGATACGTTCCATCAAATCAAACAAAATAGCAACAATCTCATCATATAGAAATGGAATCATTGGCTTCGATGTTTGGAAAATCGTCAGAAATGGTTACATAATAGAAGCCATTAAAATGAAAAACTTCAGTTTCGCCTCTAACAGCAATCGTCCAACCCCCTTTTCACTTCATCCATAGCCCGAGCTTTAACACTTGTTTCGATACTGAAAAGATATTTACGTAAATAGTGCAACATCTCAACTAATCTAGATGCAATGGATGCATTTTTCAACCATCGGCAAATACAAAACTTCCGAGGAAACACATTACACTTTGTTACTCAAATGAACTCTGACCACCTAGCAGGGGAGTTTTTAAAAAGCTGATCATCTTTCAAAAACATTTCCAAGTTCCACTTAGTCTGTTTGTGGCCTTCCTGGAAAGTGCCAGGAACAACATGGAGACCACAAGTTCCAACATCTAAAAGTTCAGGGCTTTCTTCCTCACCATGATTCAACTCAGACTTAATCTTAAAAAAGACAAGTTCACATTAGGGTCGTCCATAGATATTTGTAAAAGATTTTTTTTTTCGTTGAGACAATAACTTTTACAAAACCCTGCAAGAGATCTTTTGCACGTGTACAATCCAAAAACACTGAATCAAAATACTAGCTGGCTACATTCCTTTTTTCCATTAACAAAAAAATGCAGAACAATATCCATCTGTTCGTTTTGCCGTCACTAGCCATTTCGACCATTCTGGATTAAGCGCTTTGTCAATCCAGATAACGTTAAAAACCGACATTGCCAAATGATTGCTATTAATAAAGCACAATTACATACTATACACTATACTCCAGTCAAAACAAGAAAAAACGTGTTCACTGTTTGCTGCAAAAACACCGATGCTAAGATCAGCATCAACGTGGCACAAAATTTCAACTGTTTTAATTTTTGATATTTAATTTTTTGTATTAAAAAGTCAAATTTTTAAGTAGTTTTATTTGTGTGGTTTATATTTTATCATTTATTCTTTACTTGAACAATATTATGCCATGAAGTGCGATAATTTCTCAAAATAAAAATTGATTTTTCAAAAAATGAACAAAAAATGTGCAACATGGTGGAATTCCCTGTGTTTTCCCTTAATCTTTTTTACGTTTCTGAATCCCTGCATTTTCCCTGTTTTCCCTGTTTTCAAGACCTTTGGGCGCCCTGACAGAGTAAGAAATAGAAATAAAATGGTTGACAGTGGAGGACGTCTCTTGATAGGTGGTGCTCATGTACGGGCCATTGCAGAAATGCTGCAATAAAAATTTAATTTTTTTAAAAAAATCGTATGCCAGTCCTATGATTTGTTTACGTTATTATGTGTGTGTGTGTCGCAGTTGTAATAAAACTCCCTATTCTGACAAAGGATGACTACAGTGCTTGCCAAAAAAGTCGACACATTGATGGGAGGCCAAGGAAGAGTCCTCTTCAAAAACTAAGGAAAACATTGAAGTTGTATCCCCTAATTTTTGTAGTGAACTTTCCTACCTTCTAACTCCCATGTGTCATCTTTAGTGGTGAGCACTATAGTAAAAACTTAATCATATGAGTGGCAACCTTAAGTATTAATGAAACAGATTGAGGATGAGCTAGATGTATATTTTGCATCTCAACAGCATGGAAAATAAACTTACCCTTATTTTCAATGGATGAAATATAAGAAAGTCCCACCAGACTTATAACTTCAAATATATAGAAAGTGGAAGCGATACCAATTGAAGTTCGGAATGCTTTCTTATGGCCAAGAAAGTGTTTATAGTAATTATAATACATACGACCTACTAAGAATCGTGGTGCAGAATGAAGTGCTATTGTAATTCTCCATATATATCTTTGTGGTAGAAAACCTCCAATAGCAGCACTTATTGAAGGCAGATAATTATCAACCTAAAATACATAAATTGAAAAAAATTACTTTATGACAACAAAAGATACAGCAAGGTACATAATGTGTGGTGTACACTTGGCGGTTTTGGCCCCTTTAACACGTAGTGCAAGACTTGTTGTCATACACAGTAGGGGCAGCAGTGCTTGCTCTGCCCCATGCCAGTGAAAATTACTGCCGCTACATGCTTATGCTGAAAAACCCTTCGTAGTGTACACGAGAAATTATTCGTCAAAGGCATCTAAGGGCATAATTTTTGCAGTTAATTATCATTTGCAACTATATATTAGATAATAAAACCTTTTTTTACTTTAAAATTCACTTTTCTAATTTTATTACATTATGTTGTAGATTGGGAGATTTACAGTCCAAGTTGCTAGAATGCGAGCCACACATGTGCAACTTTCAGGCCTAAACGTGCATATATTTAAGTGCAGAGCACACATTTGGCGAATTTGGCCCTTTTCACGCATAGCGTAAGACTTATCATACATGTGATGACACAATAGCATAGGGGCAGCAATGCTTGCTCCACCCCATGCTGTTGAAAATGAATGCTGCCACGCTTACACTGAAAAACCCTTCCTAATGTACACAACAAATTATTAGTCTAAGGCAGGGATTCCCAACCTTTTTGTACGTTAGAGCACATTCTATAATATAAGTAGGGTGGTGGGCGCCATTTATTTTTTCTAATGATACTTATAGTTGGATAAGGGTAATAAATAATTAAAAATAATGCTAAAGCGGAGATCTATATTTTCAATTAATTAAACCACGTTTGAAAATAACGATTCACAAATATGTTTAACAAAAAAATGGATTTTATTTTAAATTATTAGTGACCATAAAGACAAATATTTGTCGCTGCCAAACAGTGGCAGGCACACTTAAAGTTGTAGGCAGGCGCCATGGCGCCCGTGGGCTTATGGTTGGGAATCCCTGGTCTAAGGGCATAATTGTTACAGTTAATTAAACAGGTCTACAAAAAAATTTTTTCTCAGTTTCCAAGAATATGAGAATGAATTTCCTGTATTATCTCGAGTATAATATGCACCCCAAATTTCAAGATTTAAGTTAATGTAAAAATCTTAATATGCAGGTTACATTTGCCAGTTGGCTTAGCATTGTTGTTGACATACATGAAGTCCTAAAATAATTTCTAATGAACTTCTGGTATTGAAGTCTACATAATCACATGATTGGAATCATAAATCGGCTGACAGGCATTATTCTGAAAGCATGTGCATGCTTAGTGTTCCTCTGAAAATGGCTGAAATTTCTATTCCTATGTATAATATGCACCCAGACTTTGCACCCAATTATTTGGGGAAAAACTGCATATTATACACAAGATAATACAGTAGATTATTTTGAGGGTGGTGATTTCAAAGATGACACCACTTTTGCAAAATTGGCTCTACTTTTTGAGATATTGGACAATATATATACTTTTGGGAGACCACTAGGTGGAGTGTGTACCTGTGCATGCATTGCTTTGTGTTCAGCTGACTTTGGAAAATTTTTGAGGATTCCAGAGAAATATCCTGGAATAAAAACCACCTTCTTCAAGGCGAATACTCATACATACCAGGACAAGGTAGGGCTGTGGATTTTGGTTGCTGCAAAAGAGGAGAGGGGCTGGTAGTGTGGTTGGCTTTTAGGCCTAACCAACACAACGTCTGCTGGCCTAATTTTGTTATGGTGCAGCACGGGTGTCGTCTGCATCAACAAACACCTCGCTGCATCATGGTTATTAGCCAATTTCCACAGCTAAATTTATTTACTAAATTTATTTATTACTATAAAATTCTAATATATTATTTAGTGTTTAGCGTTTAAGGGGAACTCCTTAACATCTCTACTGACTTCCTAAGGTGGGAAGGAAACAGAGGTGTGCAATTTGGCTTATTGGTTAGGGGTTTGTTTGGTTATGTAGTGCCATTTCACTACAGCACTCCACAGAATGCACGTGCATGTTAATGTCATCATAGAATGTGCATTCTGATGGATGTTACACATTCTCATTTTTATTTTGTATTTTGAATATTTTCGAATTTATTCACTCATTGCATTCATTCTTTCTAGTTTTTAAACTTTTGTATGAAAGGAAAACTTTAATAGATATAGAAGTCTGTTACTGTTAAATTTTCTTTGCATCTCACATTGTAAGGAAACTTAATTATGCTGCTCTGCAACATAACATCATTTATATTATCTAACACAAAAATAGTTAATTATAAAATAAATCAATTCTCTGGATTTATTTATAATTCTATTGGATATTTTAATAGCCTATTGGATATCACATGCAACAACTGGCCAGTAGTGTAGGTTCGACTCCCGACAATTTGCTGTTTTTGAAGGAACTTTTGTGTCATGACTTCATAAGCAAGCTCAGCTCATCCTGGCCACGGCTGATCCTGGTTCGCCACTAGATAAATTGGCAGAGATGGCCGACAAGACCGTTGAGGTCCTTGACCCTTCTTCTCAGCAAATGAATTCTGCCATGCCAAATTGCCTGAGATGGCGAAGTCATAGTCGTTTTAAGAAAGACGATGCACTTCACGCTCTCGTTCAAAATCACACCCGAGACCTCAGAAGTGGAACACTGAAAATAGCCAAGATGGCTGGTATCACCAGACCTTTGGGAGCAAAGCCCAAAAGTGCATCCCTCCCTGCAAGTTGGCCCAGGGAAACGATTAGGCCAGTCATCCTGTGAGGTGCAGGACGATGAAAGCCACAGATGCAGTCACCTTTTCTTTATTAAAGATTTAAACAGTTATTTAATTTCCTGATTGACATAGTTGCAGAATTTAGCATTCTGCCAAAGTCCAGAGGAAATTTAAAGTACTCACTCACAGCGACCTCAAACTTTATGCAGTGAATCAAACTATCATAAACACTTTCGGTACTTGTCGCATTAGTTTAAATTTTGGTTTGAGACGGTCTTTTTCTTGGACGTTTGTCATTGTGAATGTTACACATGCAATCAAAGTAGCAGACTTTCTGGCCGATTTTCATATAGTGCTTCATGTCAGAGATGCAGAATCCATGACAGAGTCACAGATTTTGAAATCCCCAGCATTCAAGTACACTGTCTTGAGGGACACCAGAGTTTATCAAGCATCAGCCCAGGCACAAATTCTCAGTACAAGGAACTACTCCAAGAGTTTGATGACATCACTAACCCACGTTTGGCTTCAACCAGTGTCACCCACTCAGCACTACACCACACCATTACTACTGAGGGTCCACCGGTTTATGCAAAATCAAGACGTTTGTACCCAGTCAAGCTCAAGGTTGCCGAGGAGGAATTTCAAAACCTCCATGAACTTGGCTACCTTCAACCTTCCTCAAGTCAATGGTCAAGTCCTTTGCATCTTGTCAACAAAAACGACAAGTGGAGGGTAGTGGGCGATTTCCATGCACTTAATGCACTCACGGTACCCGATAGATACCCTATTCCCCACATTAAAGATTTCACTGCACAGCTTCACAGCATGTGAGTGTTTTCCAAAACTGACCTGGTCAAGGTGTACCACCAGATACCAGTCGCAATGGAAGATATCTCCAAAATGGCAGTGACAACTCCTTTCGGACTATATGAATATACCAGGATGCCTTTTGGACTTCAAAATGTGGCACAGACCTTTCAGGGGTTCATGGATGCCATTCTAGCTGACTTACCTTTTGTTTTTACCTATATTGACGACAGACTTGTGGCCAGCCTGAATGACACTGTACACATGTTGTTCCAACGTTTATGCCAATTTGGGCTTGTCATCAATGCCACAAAATGTCTTTTTGGGGTACAATCACTGGAATTTCTCAGACACACTGTGACCTCTGAAGGAATTACACCTCTACCACAAAAGGTTGACACCATTCAAAGTTTTCCCAGGCTGGAATCTAGAAGATCTTTGCACCGTTTTCTGGGATTACTAAATTTTTATCATCAATTTATCCCACATTGCACAATGCTTCTTCAACCACTGCATGGCATGTTGTTAGGGAAAGCCAGTAAAAATGCACCACTTCCTTGGACCGAATCTACCAATGATGCTTTTGACAGAGCCAAAGATGTTTCATCACAATCTGTATTGCTTAAACATCCTAACACAGCACCTGACACCAAAATTGCATTGTTTACTGATGCTTCTGACACAGCTGCAGGTGCTGTTCTTCAGCAGTACACGAACAATACCTGGCAACCATTATGCTTTTTCTCACGAAAATTTCAGCCAGCAGAAGTTAAATACAGTGCCTTTGGAAGAGAATTACTTGCTATATATCTGGCCATCAGACACTTCTGGTACTTCCTTGAAGGTCGTCACTTTACAATTTACACATCATAAACCTGTCACATTCGCTATGCATACTGGTCCAGCAAACATGGGTGCAGACACCTTAACCAACCTTAAATCGGCTTAGTTTGTCACCAAAACATCTCAATCTTGAAAATCTCTACCACCAACAACTAGCAGATACTACCTTTCAAGAATTCCTTCAAAATTCACAGTCCTTACAAATTCAGCTTGTTCCAATACCAGCTTGCAGTTGTTGTTGGGTAACATGCATTACACTGCCAACTGGAGGTTTGCTGAATTTTGATTTATTTGCATCATGGGAGTTGGTTCTCTGCCATGATGTATGAGGGCTCTGTGCACGTGCACATGTTCATTTCTCTCAATTTAAAAGTTTATAATTTTAGAAAATAGAATTAGAAGAAACAGTTCGTTGGTTTTCTTCTTAGTAACTGCATCTCATCCGAACTCCTGCTAAATACTCTTTTATTTGAAGCTTTATTGTTGATTGTTTACAAGTTTAGTGCTGTGGATTAAATAACTATTTCAATTTATATAAATCTAAAACAGAAGAAAGATTAATTTATTAAGCAAATTCAAAAAGAACAAGCTATGCACTAACAAGACCAAGACCAATCATTCGAAAATCCTTGCATCAACAAATTTTTCAGTGTCCATGATTTGTCTCATCCTGGTACAAAAGCCCCGCTAAAACTAGTTACCAAACAATATGTTTGGCCATCCGTCAACAAAGACATTCGTCAATGGACACAATTTTGCATCCAGTGTCAAAAAAGTAAGGTTCATCATTGTACCCATTCAATTCGCGTGGTGTTCCCCAGGGGTCTGTACTTGGCGTAATTCTTTTCAATTTAGCTACTGCCTCTTTGCCTGCTGTCAGGGGTGACTGGAGGCTCTGGTCTTTTGCTGATGATAATTACTTTGGTCTGGAAGTGTCCCTGAACAGATTGATGCGGCTCTGACCTCTGCCTCCAGTCTCTAGTCTCCTTTCCACCTTATCCAGTGGTACTCCTCTAAACATATGAAGATACAGGTTGCTAAGACCCAGAAGATAGTGTTTTTATCTTGCAGCATTTTGTCACTACCTCCCCACCTCAGGCAGCCAGTGAAAATACTTGGTGTGACGTTCGACACCACTGTAAGATTCCATGATCATCACAATATACTCATTACTAGGCTAAATACTTCGCTGTATTTATTCAAGAGACTCAAACCTGTTTTGAATCGCCATACTCTTATTTCAATCTTCCATGTGGAGGTCTTGGCTGTAATAACTTATGGGTCCCCGTTTTTCGCAGGGTTTAACAAGTCCCAGGTGCGTCCAGTTCGTATTGCTTATAAACGTATACTTAGGGTCATACTTAATATTCCTTGGTCTGTCAGTGTATCTCAGAGTTGCTGTCAATATGGAATCCTTTCTCTCACTAAGTGCAGTAAAACTTGGATATAACACAAATCTTCAGGACTGCACGTGTCTGGGTGTTATACCCGAGTGTGCATTATAACAGAAACAATGTTAAATGATGCCAAAGTTATGTTAACTGAACAAAAATATGCTAATTTATAGATGCATTCAAAAAGTCAACCTAGACTTGTATACTTCAAGACGCACACACTTGCAGTCAGCTACAAATTTTTTGCGATTCCACACTGCTGAGAACTTTATCCTTTTATCATCATCATCATCTCACCCTTCTCCCGCCTGAGGCAGGGTCTGGTCTACAGGTTCGAATCCTCCATTCCGGCCTATCCCCCACCAAGTCCCCTTCCACCCCACATGCCACCATATCCCATTGCACCATCTTTACTCACGTCCATTTTGGTCTTCCTCTACCTCTGGTGCCCACAATGGACCAAATAAGCTCCTCCTCTCCCCTCCTCATTACATGCCCATACTACCTCAACTGCTTCTCTCATCTTTTTCACAATATTTTCC
This sequence comes from Trigoniulus corallinus, assembly GCA_013389805.1. Lineage (NCBI taxonomy): Eukaryota > Metazoa > Arthropoda > Diplopoda > Spirobolida > Trigoniulidae > Trigoniulus > Trigoniulus corallinus. The sequence goes on along the minus strand of JAAFCE010009125.1, from coordinate 8,367,006 downwards.
ACCCGCAAGCTACCTCTAATGTAGTCGTTTCTAATTCTGTCAGATCATGACACCACACACATGTAGCGTAGCATTGCATCTCAGTTGCTTGCATTTGCATTTCATGGGTCTTCCTAACAACCCAACACTCTGAGCCATATAGAATAGCAGGCCTAATGACAGTTCTATAAATTTTGCCCTTCAACTTAAATTTTGCCGGTCACACAGGACCTCACTTGCCTGTCTCCACTTCAGCCATCCTGCATTAACCCTACAGACCATGTCGAATCGATTTCCCCATTGCTCTGCAAAACTGATCCTAGATAGCAAAACTCTTACACCATATAGCCTTACTTAAGCTGTGGGGTATGCTGTCTAGTTGCATGTTATAGCTGTTTGTTATATCCGAGGTCTCTCACATGTTGAAAGTGCTGTAGGAACAAAATCAGTTGTGTGTTATATGTAATATCCGAGTGTGTTATAGCCAATCAATTTCTCTATACTTAAGCATTAGCGCTGGCAGGGACTTTCCCTTGTGTGTGTTATAAGCCAAAAAGTGTTATAACCAGGGTGTGTTATAGCGAGGTTTGACTGTACCTGTCTTTCTGCCACATCCTGTCCATTGCCAGTGCCCTCAGATGTGCATCCCATCCGTACCACTTCATTACTCAGTTTTTCGCTTCAACTACTGTACGGCGTCCAAGACATTTCCTTTTCCGGCCTGCAACTCCGTATTGGGATTTTCATTGCAACGTTTTCCCATTTGTGTGTTTCCCAGAGTGGAATGCCCTGCCATACTCCCTCCAGTCGACTATTTTTGATTGTGTTCACCATAGATGTCTGGTAAATTGTAGACATTTCCGGGCAACCCTAAGGAATTACTTTCTAGGTCTCGCTGCCACAAGTTGAGTTGTTTTCCTGACTTCAGTTTTTGTTTGTATTATGCTACTTGTATTTTTTGTTTTGTTTCTGAATAATAATAATTTCTGCTAGTTGTACACCACCACCATCTCGTTTTGACAAAATTCACATCAATATTGTCAGTCCACTACCTTCATCAAAAGGAAATGAATACATCTTGAACGTGCATCGATCACTTCTCATGTTGGCCTGAGGCCATAGCGATCCCAAATTGCACTGCTTCCACTGTGTCTTCAGTACTGGTTCTGGCGCTTTGGTGTACCATCTACCATCACGACAGATAGAGGTTGTCAATTGGATTCCCTCCTGTTCAATCATCTGTGTGACATCCTGGGCACTAAGCTTATCTGAACCACTTCTTACCAGCCAGCATCTAATGGATTAATAGAACTGTTTCACCATCAGCTTAAAGCACGACAGCTTTTTCGTACCCCCAATTTCGATGTTGCCACTCATGTTTTTGTTCGTTCCGGAGTGTTAAAACACCCACTCTCCACACAATACACAGGCCCTTACAAAATTCTCAGTAGGCATGACAAATTTTTCACTTTAGATAGATCTAACTAGTGTCCTGGGAAATCAATTTGGGTTTATGCCAGGTAGGTCCACTGTAGTGGAGTCACATTAATAATTTATAAACACAAAGAATAAAATAAAAAAAAAATTGAAGAAATAAATGTTTTTTTTTTTGACGTCGGAGGGACTTGACTTGGTTGACATTTGTATGATTTGCATTTCAGTTTGTGACTGTCAACTAAATTTTGTTGTTCCTATTACCTAGCAATGTTGATATGTTTGTAATGGGTAAATAACTGCAGAAGCAAGTTAAGAATGCAGATACAATTTAATCCATTTTTAAACGTTTAAAATATGATGAACTATACATAAGATATAATGCGGAGCAATAATTAAATGCGTCTAGTTTTTATCTCTGTACAAAATCCTGTGAGCTTTTTGAATTTTTGAAAACACGAGAATAGAAAAAAATAACTGTTCAAAACATGTAATGTTAAACATGAGTGTGTCATTCTAAAAATACAAATTAAAAAACTTACAAAAAATAAAACGTTCATATTTCTAAAATTTAAAGTTTTAAAACTTGGAACTGCTGCATCTGTCCATCAGTTTTGGTTGCCATGGTAACGAAGGTTTCAGTGGAAGTTTGGAATGGCAAAGCTTAAAAGAGATGCAGCAAAAACAGCAGTAAGGGGGTCGCTGAGACAAAGATGCAACACCACCATGGAACCAATCTTCAGACAGATGATTGAGAAGCATAAAGGAGAGAGGAAGGACCGTCATGCAATATTCGTTGAGCTGGAGAAGGCATATGATAGTGTTCCCAGACAGTTAGTATGGAGCATGTTAAGAAAGAAAGGTGTGGATGAAGGCTATATTAGGATTGTGCAAGATATGTATGATGGTTCCATTGCTAGGGTGAGAACAGCATGGGGAAACACTGCAAGCTTCAAAGTGGAGGTTGGTGTGCATCAAGGGTTAGCACTTAGCCCATACCTATTCACTCTAGTAAAGGATGACCTGCTGACGGGAATAGGGAAATGCCCCCCCCCCCCCTGTGCCTGGCATTTGCAGATGTGGGAAGGCTTGGGGAATCCAAGGATGATGCACCAAAGGGCCTACAAGACATGAAACAGCAATGGAGACTGAGTACCTAGCTTTCAATTTTAGTGGCCAGGGAGAAGGAGGTGAGATTCGTTGTGGGGGAGAGGCGATTCCGGTAGCGCAAGAGTTTCGCTATCTAGGATCACATTTCTAGGGCAATGGGGAAATAGATTCTGACGTTAACCCCAGGATTAATGCAGGATTGCTGAAGTGGAGACAGGCAAGTGGGGCCCTGTGTGACCATGGGATCCCAATAAAGTTAAAGGGGAAAGTTTACAGAACTGTCGTTAGGCCTGCTATGCTGTATAGGTTAGAGTGTTGGGCAGTTAGGAAGAACCATGAAAGGCAAATGCAAGAGGCTGACATGCAAATGCTGCGCTACATGTGTGGGGTGTCAAGATCCGACAGAGTCAGAAACGAGGAGACATTGGAGACATTGCAGAAAAGATGAGAGAATCAGTTGAGATGGAATGGGCATGTGATGAGGAGGGGAGAGGAGGAGCTTATTAGGTCCATTGTGGGAATGAAGGTAAATGGGGGCACCAGAGGTGGAGGAAGACCAAAGCGAATGTGGGAGCAAGTGTTGCAGGTGGACATGGAGGCGTGCAGGGTGGTGGGGGATAGGAGGGAGTGGTTATTTCCTATATGGATAGGAGGGAGCGGTTATTTCCTACATGGATAGGAGGGAGTGGTTATTTCCTGTATGGATAGGAGGGAGTGGTTATTTCCTGTATGGATAGGAGGGAGTGGTTATTTCCTATATGGATAGGGGGAGTGGTTATTTCCTATATGGATAGGAGGGAGTGGTTATTTCCTATATGGGATAGTTTTTGAAATAAAGGCATTGGTTACTTTAAAAATTACACTATATACACTTCTGCTATAACTTTCTGTATACCTTTAAACAATTTCATTACCAGTTTTAAGTATATGATATATATTTTTGTCAATTCTGGACACTTCACCATGGTGCAAACATTAAGTAGTTAATTATTAATTATTCCAAAAACCAAGCCAATTCAGCAAAACCAATGACATATTCTTAATCAGCATCATTGACTTTGTATAAAACCACTCAAATATCATTGACAATAAATTCACTGTTTACCAGGGTTATCATTTGCAACTATATATTGGAAAATAAAACGACCATTTTAAATTTCAAAATCGCTTTTCTTATTTTATTATATTATGTTGTAGATCAGTAGATTTACAGTCCAAGTTACAAGAATGCTAGCCATGCATGCACAACTTTCAGGTGCAAACGCTTCAAAATCAAAAAGTTATGATTTCGGAAACACAGGTATATTTACACTTGAAAGCTGCTTATGCTCCCTAGTAGTGTACAAAACGCTCATGTGTAAATTCGTGGCGTCACAGGTCTTCGAGCATAAGAATACACGTGTAAATATTAGTACATATTAGTAAAAATTAGTAAATAATAATCATAACAATTGTTTTGTCGTGAGGGTGTCAACAGATTAACATTAATCATAGTACCACTTTATGCCATGCACCAGTGCATTCATCAAACACTGCACTTCACAAACTCAATAATAGTTCATCATCATCATACCCTTATCCCACCTGTGGCAGGTTCAGTGCTGCAGGATCTAGCCCTCCACTCCCGTCTATTTCCCACCATGTCCCTGTCCACCCCACATACTGCCATGTCCTTCAGTCTCCCCCTACCCTGGGTGCTACCCACCACCTGCATTCCTACGATACAGCTAACTAGCTCCTCTTCCCCTCTTCTCATGACGCAGCCATGCCACCTCAGCCTATGTCCACCACCCCCAGGCTACCTCTAATATACACATTCCTAATTCAATCAGCTCTCAAAACACCACTAACGTATCGCAGCATTCACATCTCAGCTACTTGCATTCTATTTATGTGGCTGTTCCTCACTGCCCAGCACTGACATCTATAGAGCATAGCTGGCCTAACCACTGTCCTGAAGAACTTCCCTTTCAACTTAATTGGGACCCTCCCATCGCATAGGACGCTACTTGCCTATCTCCATTTCAGCCATCCTTCACTGATTCTATGAGCCACATCTGAGTCTATCTCCCCATTGATTTGGAACGTTGATTCTAGGCAATTTACCTCTCGCACCTTTCGCCCCTTCAGCGTACGTCCCCATTGTTTCCCTGTCCTTCCCAATTGAATGCTAAATACTCTGTCCTCTTCATGTTAATCTTTAGCCCTCCCTTTTCTATTCTGTCAAATATTGCATACCTGCTATAATGGCACCTTCTTGAAGAAACTTACATTACCCCCACTGCCAGAATTACATTGCCGAATGATCCTTGGAAGAAAAGACCAGTAATACGAGTCTGTTCATGTCCTAACCTCCTTCATTTTGAAGGGATGACCCTTTCCCCCTTTTAGTCTACCAGGGATAAGCTGCCCCCGGGATACATCATATCCTAATTTCAGCAGTCTGTGAAAAATCTTAATGCTGTCAGATACCCACCTCTGATGTAATGAGTCCCACCTGAATTCCATTATCATGTCTGAGAAAATCAACCTTTGAGAGAAGCGATTCAGCACAATTCTTGTAGCCCTCCTTTGTATCATTTCAATTTCACAAGATAACCCCTGCCTAAAGGGAAGCCAAATTTGACTACAGTACTCCACTATGTGAAAAATACAGTAGAACTCCAGTTATCCAAATCAATTGGGACAGGACACCATTCGGATAATCAAAAATTCGGATAATTGGATTTTTTCCAAAAAAAAAAGGGTCTAAATGGGAGAAAAAACTTATTTTTTAATAAAAAGAGCTTTTAATTGATTAAATGAAAAGACAACACTTTTACATATTAAGCGTACTTAAAAGGGCTGTACATTAGAACAGTATGTGCGTGTACCATACTGTAAATGAAAGTCATTGCTTGCTGAACATCTCTGTCAAAGTAAGCTGTTTGACAGTCAGGATCCGTTTTCAGGCAGCCAAGTTGTGCATTGTTTTGAAAATCGCAGTACGTTTCCTCGTAATTATTTTTTTCTGAAATTCTGAAAGCGATTCAGATAATAGGAGTTCTACTGCAGTTTAATTTTATTTGCAGCTAAATTTTGTAGAGTACCATATTTTCCAGAAATGAAAATGGGACGCTCCACAAAAATACTCCCTCCCCTATTCATAAAAAAAACGTGTTGCTAATCCAAAAATTTTCACGCAATTATTAATATTAAGGAAATTGCCAATCAGTGACTATACATATTAACAACTTTAATGTATAATATTATTAATTAAAATAATTTTTACGAATTATATGAAAAAACGTTTCTATGATCATATATCATCATTATCATCACACCCTTACCCTGCCTATGGCAGGGTCGGGTATGCAGTTTCTAATCCTCCATTCCTATCTATCCTCCACCAGGCTTTCAAACATCCTGCATACAATCATGTCCCTCTATACAACCTGCTCCCACGTCCACTGGGGTATCTCCTTACTCCTGATGCCACACACCACCTGCCGCCTCTTAATGTACTGTGTGAGCATCACATGCCCATACCACCTCAGCCCATTTTTTCTCATCATTTCCACAATGTCTCCCACCCCCAAGCTGCCTCTAGCATACTCGTTGCAGACTTTGTCAGCATGCAACACCCAACTCATGCAACGTAGCATTAGCAACTTGTGGTTCTTCCTCACTGCCCAGCACTCCCATCCTTCAGGCATAGCAGGCTTAACTACAGTTTTGTAAACCTTACCTTTCAACTTTATTGGGACTTTGCGGTCACACAGCACACCACTTGCCTGTCTCCACTTTAGCCATTATGCATTGATTCTGTGGGTAACATAGGAGTCGATCTCCCTATTGCTTTGAATCACTAATCCTACATACCTAAACTCTTTCACTGCTGGCAGCACCTCATTTCCACAACGAACTACACCCCATTGGTCCTGGCCACTCCACCTGAACGCTAAGTACTCCTTCAGGCCCCCCTTTGCCATTGCTGTTGTAATGTCCTGCAAGCCCTGTTGAACCTCCTCTTGGGACTCCTTTAACCTTCCTACATCGTAAGAAAATTAAAAAAAAAACGTTTCTATGATATATTCATGATTTATTTTTTTTCTGTCCTCCATTATTGATTATTTTTTGTGTACCACAAACCAGCAACTCACGTACCACCAGTGGTACGCATATCACAGGTTGGGAAATGCTGGTTTATGCCCTTCTCGGCAAATGCCAGATACTGTGGGGCCCAATCTCCTACCGCTGTAAGCAGTTCGTCCAAAACCAGGATTGAAAGGTATGGAGTAAGTGCCAAACGTTGGTGCACCCCAACTTTCACTGGAAAGCCCCAGTATTCCCCAAAGTGTCCTTACCCTGGCTGCGGAGCCATCATACATATCCTGGATTATCCTAATGATCTTCTATGCCCCTTTTCCATAATACTTCCCTAACTACCTGTCATTCAACACTGTCAAAGGCCTTCTCCAGGTCGATAAAGATGGCATGGAGGTGGGCACCAGTGATTGCCCACCAATCATGGACTTCTGATCTATGCCTCCCTTGTGGTTACTGGAAACAGGCATTTGCCAATGTAGGGCCTAATGCATTTGCTGCATCAAGGATTTGCTGTCCATAAATGCTAACTGTACCATACCCCATCCCCCATGGACCTTCCCATAAACCTGGTTATCAACACCCAAGTGGCCATTAAATTCCCCACCAATAACCAGACACTCATTTCCTTGGCATTGCCCTACCTCAGCCTCCAGTGACAGCACCAATTCCTCTATGTCCTGAAGCCAACCTTTGTGGGTTCATCCAGACGCACCTGGGAGCATATGTGCTGATGAGGTGCAGCACTACTACTTGCCAAACCAATGTAACCAACAGTACTATACCAGTACTGGGATCCGGAACGTTCGCCCCCGACATTTCGTGCCTGGGTACTTTTCGCCACCAGACGTTTCGCCCCCGAACATTTCGCCCCTGGGAGGGCAAATGGCCGTTTTGTTGTTATTTTTTGTTATTCCGTTTTAGATAAGGTAAAAATCAAGGGCTAGTGCCAACTGACCCTTGAGTCCTTGAGTCAAATGCTAGGCATTGTGGAGGACATCAACGATAGAAATTTAATAGACTTTCTGAAAGGCATAGCCTAAATATCTGGAAATCCACTTTACCATCTAATAAACAAAATGATATTAATTTAAAAAACCCCTAGTGCCCTACAAATCAATGTATTTTCGGCTATATCTTTGCCGACTCCGTTTTTAAAATTCGGACATACGGTAGCGACACGCGCATGCACCAAATTTTGTTAGTAGTTTTAAGCATCGACGCTGCTGCTATTTTTTTTAAGTACAATTTAGCAGACGAACATCACTTAAAAGACTTTAACGACGTAAATTTTACGTTTTAAGTTTGCATTTACATCGTTTACCAGCCATTTACCTTCCCAGGGGCAAAACATCCGGGGGGGGCGAAATGTTCGGGGGCAAAACGTCCAAGGGGCAGAATGTGTGGGGGCGTAAGCTCCCGGGGCGAAAAGTACCCAGGGACGAAATGTCGGGGGTGAAACTTCCGTAAACCACCAGTACTATCCAATCCTATACACACTCCCATTCTGTCGCCCTTCACTTGCTGCATATATGAGCTTGTATCCCTCCCCACGAGCCCTTCACCTATTCCTCTTCCATCCAAGTGTCTTGGAGAAAACCTACCTGTATCCCCCTCCACTTTACTGTATTTGCTAATTCCTCTGTTTTGCTTGCAAGGGTCCCCACATTTCACGTTCTGAATCTAAGGGTTGTCCCTGTACTTTCTGAACATGTCCAGGCTGGGGCCACCCCAGCCAGGCGTCTGAAACCCATAGGATCAATTGTGCTGTCACAGGGTCCTCGGTCCCAACCCCTGTGGCATCCTGGACTACGGCTGATGGCAGCCTGGAGCCCCCTCTTGCACCCCTGACGGCCCCCAGCACTGGGGTGTTTGTCCCCTGTATCACTGGTCTGACACCTCCTGAAGCCTGCATCAAATATTTGAAAGGCAATTACTATCATAAAACCAAAATGAAACCAAATATGGCCAAAATAATACCAAAATAAAACCAAGTAATAATTTAAGACGTTTGCTGACAGGATTGGTGCACCGCCATGGACACGGCATGACGACTGCAGGTGCAGATGACACACTGCACCAGAGCATGCCATGATTGAAGGGAAAAATGCCACGAGGTTAGGCTTACACAGCCAAACCCCTTATCAACTGCAGCCCTACCTTCCTCTGGACCTTTGTGCTTCTCATCTTCAAAAAGGCGCCCCCCCTTTTATTTTTGTAACCGTGGCAGATATGTCAATTGCGATGAATGGTGCATTCGTCTTCATCCCAAATATGCAAATTAGGACCTATCCAAATTTGATCTTAAAGACTGTAACAGATACATGAAAAATTCAAATTGTAGACTTGTTCAGCATGGAATTTGGAACAAAACAAAAAAAAATTTCCAAAATCTCATGAATGCATCACCACCAATCACGTGTTGAATTTATTAGTTACCTCCCTAAGCACTTCACAACGACATTTGAATGTCCAACATGCAAATCAAGACATTAACATAAATACGAAAAAAAAATTGTACTAAATTATGGTCAGACTTCTGGATTAGTATCAAGGGTTGGAAAGTATGCCAGGTAGCCACAACAGGACGAATCGTTAAGAGGGTACACGCAGGAGATGAGGAGGTACCAACAACCAATGTTAGTATTGACTTGGGTTGTTGTTGTTTGTTGGAGTTTAAGGTCCCGTCAACTACAAGGTCATTAGAGACCCGTCCACTGTATAGTTCTAATGCATATACTGCACAGACACTACACTAATGCGACGATTATTGGGTATTAGCAGTACCCAGCTTTCCTGAGAGACCACCCATGTCAGTATTAACTGGGCTTGCATTGCTTAACTTTAGTGATCAGACGAGAACTGGTGTGTCCAACGCAACTTGCCGCTCCCATATTGACTTGGGCTTGTGCTGCTTAACGTCAGTGATCTTATAGGAACTGGTGTGCCCAATGCAACAGACTAGGCACAGTTTTCCCAAGTTGAAGTTGTCAACAGGCATAACAGCCATCACTGGGAAGAGAAAAATCCCTCGATGTCTGTGAGGAGCAACACATCAAGTGAAGTGGAGAACAAATGTGTGGTGTGGGCTATTTAATGGTTCCAGTATAGCAGTGCTTTGAGCCGATACAGGTGTGCCACAGTCAAAAAAGATAATTTTCTAACTAAATAACGTTTCAATGGAATCGATAGATCAAACACAATAATGAGGATACTCGCAATGAAATATTCGCGTTTTAACCTTCAAAACTTTATTGTAAAATTTGTTTATTAAATTAATATCGGCATATATATATCAGTGGCATAGCTGGAGTTCATGTTGTCCAGGGCAGTGAAAAATTTGATGCTCCAAAGCTGAAAGAATTTTTTTGCTGCACCTCCTCAAGGAACAAAAAAAGGAAACTATCATAGTTTGGTCGCCCCTAAATACCTGGCGTTTGGTGTGGGACGTGACCCCACCCTAGCTATGCCATTGCTATACATTTTGCTTTTGATGTGCCGTGGAATTCTAGGAAGAACTTTGGCATGTGTTAGGTGTGAAAAGGTTGCAGAGGCCTGTATTATAGGATCAAACATTTCTGATGGAACACTGACAACAGAATGCTACAGTGTTAAATTTCTCAGCACTGTAGTCTCACATTTCATTGAGGATTTGCCATTGGCCTTATATCAGTGCATGTGGTTCCAGAATGACAGAGGTCCACCACATTATGGACTGATCATTCATGAGTGCCTAAGTGAGATGTTTGGACATCGAAGGATTGGCTGAGGAGGACCAGTTCATTGGCCAGCCTGCTCACCAGATCCAACACCACTGGACTTTTTCTTGTAGGGGTTTTGAAGGAAAATGATAATGCCACACAGCCCAACTCCCTGCAGAATCTGGTACAATGCATTGAAGAAGCATACCGAAGAGTAACACCACCCATGCTCACCAATGTAATTGCATCAATGAAGTTCCATGCCCAATTGTGTTATGGTGTTAATGGTCATCACATAGAGCACATATATGAATAACTTTGGAGTATATCTAGTTATGCACTATGGCTGTTTGTAAATTAAAAATAGTAGTGATGGTTAGTGATCCATTAATCAGATTTTAATAATTCTTTTTTTGTTTTGATTGGAATTCCATGCTAAACAAGTGTTTACCTCATGAAAGTAAATGTAATTATGGTAATTATATTAATTTCTTGATTTGCATGTTGAACATTCAAATGTCCTTGTGAATCGTATACGGAGGTAACTAATAAATTCAACACGTGATTGCTGGTGATCTGTTCATTGGGGTTTGGAATTTTTTTTGTTTTGTTTGGAATTTCATGCTGAACAAGTCTCCAATTGGAATTTTTCATGTATCCGTTATGGTCTTTAAGATAAAATTTCGATGGGTCCTAATTTGCATATTTGGGAAGAAGACGAATGCACCATGGGATGGTCACCCACAACTTCCTACTCATTGGATACATAACGATTTACATATCTGCCCCAGTTAAGAAAGTAAAAGTGGGGGCGCCTTATCATCACCACTCTGTATGTTAACTGAGTCATGTGCTTTGGGTAGTTATAATGCCATGCCTGTACTGCACTATGTACCCCATTGTTATTTGTTAGTCCTTTAGGGCACATGGAATTCAATGGTCGTTAGGACCCAGAAAGACAGTTACCATGGTGGGAGTGTAAAGGCCCATCTCACCATGATGACAATAAACTAAAACAAAAGCCCAGTAAAAGTAATAAAAAGAATTAGAAGGGCAAAAGCCAAATAAATAACGACAGAATAAATAAAATGCAAAAGCCAAAACAGACAAAGATAAAATGGGCAAAAGCCAAAACAGCAGTAAAAAGGCAAAAGACATAACAAGTAAAGAAAAACGGCAATAACTAAATAAATAGAAAAGTGTTTGGATTAAACTTTGTGAGAGGCCAACCTCATAAAAGTTGCAAAATGCTTTACTTAATGCTTTCCAACAGTTATTTATTATTAAAGGAATTTTGCATCTTTTGAGTTTTAACAGGTCAGCTATTTGTTAAAAAAGCTGTGACCTGGACCTGGCATGATTTCTTCTCATTTTACATAATTTGATAGGCTCAACCCTGATGTATCACAAATGGGCCCAAAGATAGGTCCCAGAAAGGGCCAAACAGGCAATTTGTAGGGAACATTAAGGTAGCCATTCGATGGAGGCCCACATACTTCCTATTTCTTCCCTGTATCAGTTTTTCCATCTCTCCCCAGATTAATAAGGTTTGAGGTGGGCAGACAATTACCACCCTGTAGATAAAAACTTGGCCCTGATAGGTCAGAGAGACGTTTGTTGGTACATTGAAATATTAGTACTGTCTTTGGGGATAGCTGTGAGCATCCAGTCAAAACTGGGCTCTTGCAATGTCCATGGTGAAAGTGATGCTCACAGTACAGGATATACCCCAGAAAGTCAAACCCAAGCTGACAACACCATCCAACAACCGCATACCAAAGGTAGAGGAAACCCCTGGGCAGTGATCGAATGGCTGTTGCAAAGTGGGACTACAATGGCTGGGTGCATAGGGTGCTGTGGCTGACGCTTTCAGCAGCAAAATATATGCACCCTCCAAGTACTGCCTCTGCACAGTCAATGGAGGTTCGCCAGCAACTGTTGTGGAAATCCCCAATGGACAACCAGATGCCAGCATGATGGACACTGTCCAGAATCTGGAGAGAAGATGGAGTGGCCAGGCCATACATGCTGCAACCATAGTCTAGATAGCATCAAACGAGTGATCAGCAAAGACTAAGCATAACTGTTTGATCTGCAAAACCTGTTCTCTGCAGGCACGATAGAATAATCAGGGAGCAAAGGCACTTAGCCTTCAGCTCCTTCAGGTGTGGGACCCACTTCAAATGGCTGTCAAAAAGGAGACCATGCAACTGGGCCACCTCTACCATTGGCAGAAGGTGGCCATTCAAACTAACCTGAGGCCCACGGTGATACCCTTGCTTACAGCATTTTCTCATCAGGTGAGAACAAAGCCATTCATGGTTGCAAACTCAATGGCACTGTTCAGTGCTAGTTGCAATTGACAATCAATGGTGTGCATAGTAGGGCCCCAGTACTGCATGAAAAAGTCGTCTACAAAAGGGAGACTGAACTGGGGGTGAACACAGGAGGGTAATCCATTCACCACAACAACAAAGAGCGACACACTGAGGATGCAGCCCTGTGGGACACCATTCTCCTGTAGAATGGTCAAGGGGTAGGTGTTACCCACATGCACTCTGAAGGTCTGGTCAGACAAAAAACTTTCAAAGAAGAGGGGCAAATTACCCCTTAGCCCCCACCAGTTCAAGGTCTCCATCATATCATTCTGCCATGTGGTATCACATGCCTTCTCCACATCAAAGACGGCCTCCAAGTGGTGTCTGTGGAAAAACGCCTCAAACACTGCAGTCTTGAGGGAGGTCAAATGATCCACCAGACACCTGTCAGCACGGAAGCCACATAGGGCATCAGCAAGAAGGTTGTGCAGTTCCAGATACCACACCAGGCGCAAGTCTATAATTCGTTGGAAGGCTGCTATCCTTCCTTAGTTTTGGAAGTGGGGTTATAGTAGCCTCCTACCATCCTGCAGCCACCAAATGTAGTTAAAAACCTCAAGGAGGTAATTGATCTTCCTCATTAGATGCCATAGCATTCAATAGTGGAGGTTATCTGGACCAGGGGGCAGTGTTGCTGGCCCTTGCTAGAGCTGCCCACAACTCCCAAGGGGTAAACGGGTAATTATACCCCTCAGCGACACCACCATAGAGGTTCAATAAAGGGCGTTCTGCAGCCTGTTTATGGTAAACAATTGCTGCCATTTAGTGCTGGGAATGGGAGAATTTGTTTTCAGGTAACACATCGTCAGTAATTGCTGCATTTCTCACAACTTGTGAGGAAACAACTGCAAACCAGTAACTGCCACGTTTCCTTCTTTGAACTCCTCACTTCATAATTGCCAAAAATAAGGCTTAACCACTGCCTATCTCCCACCCGGTTCATGGCCACACCATATGCAAACATATCTCTTCATACAACCAGTACTTGTGGGTGCTTCCTGTATTCTGCATTCCTATAATAGACCTGACCAGCTCCTCCACCACCTATTCCATTACATGACAATACCATTTGCAATCTATTCACCCTCATTCCTTCAATTTCACTGGATGCCCGCTGATCACATATGACCCCCCATCTCCTGTTCCCCTTCATCCCCTCCACATTGATCCATATGTTTTCATGCAACCTGCTCCTACATTCGTTTCAGTCTTCCTCTGCCCTGGGTACTTCCAATGACCTCTATCCTCATAATGGACCTAATCATCTCCTCCAGCTGTCTTCCCATGACATGCCCATAACACTTCAATTTATTCTCACTCTTCTTTCCTGCATTGTTCCCCATTTTCGAACCACCCATAATATTAATACTCAGTCCTAGAGTTCTCATTCATTCATATTTCCCTTCACAAAAAAAACTATGGGCCAAGACCAAACACTGAGAAAGAGACTCATAAGATTGTGATTTCTTTGCCAAACAAGTTAAGGTGCAATGCAATTGGATATATGATGCAAACCAGGCATTCTATACTCAACAACAATACTTCCTGACTCCAAACATTCATCACAAACGTCATGTAGTTACTTTTCAAGGCTCAAGTTATGGTAAGCTTTATACTAGCTTTGTACTGCTTGGCATTAGTCTAATTAATGTTCAGTTTCATGTATAGCTACTGGGCCATCAAAATGCCAACATTTACAACCTCTCAACAAATTATCATTGTGCAGTATTACACTATCAATACTTGGAATTCATTAGTTCCTATTGATAACTCTCCACAGCACCCTATGATAACAGTCTGTTAAAACAAACTGTTGACCAGATATTTGATACAGTATCACACTACACAGACTTCAGCTTCCCTACTGTATCACTAAGGGTGGAATAGGGCACTTGTAATAGTTCTAATTTTATTCTAATTTCTAATTTCCAATTGAATACACTGCAAGCAGCCCTTATAGGCCAAATTGGCAGTGCAGAACATGACTCTCATTCATAATTATATCACCCATTGGACCCTCAAGTAACCTGAAGTATTCTGCCAAATATTGCATAACTGCTATAATGGCACCTTCATGCAGAACATCATCACCTCACCCTCCTCCTGCCTGTGGCAGGGTCGGGTCTGCGGGTTCTCATTCTCCACTCCCTGCTATCCCCCACCATGTCCCAATCAACCCCGCACGTCTCCATGTCCCTCTGCACCACCTGCTCCCAAGTCCGCTTTGGCCTTCCCCTACCCCTGGCACCCCCAACCACATGCAAACTCATAATGGACCTAATAAGCTCCTCCTCCTCTCTCATTACATGTCCATACCACCTCAACCGCCTCTCCCTCATCTTCTCTGCAATGTCCCCCACCCCCAGGCTACCACTAACATAATAATTTTGTACTCTGTCAGCTCGTGACACCCCAGTCATGTAGCGCAGCATATGCATCTCAGCCACATGCATTCTCCTTTCATGGTTCTTCCTAGCTGCCCGACACTGAGCCATACAGCATGGCAGGCCTGACGACCGTTCTGTAAACTTTGGCTTTCAACTTTATTGTGACCCGGCGGTCACACAGGACTCCACTTGCCTGCCTCCACTTCAGCATCCTGCATTAATTCTATTGGTCACGTCTGAATCTGATCCTAAGTAGCGAAACTGTTGTCCTGCTGGTATACCCTCCCCCTCACAACAGATCTCACCCCCTTGCCCCTGGCTGCTAAAATTGAAAGTTAGATACTCTGTCTTATTCATGTTTACTTTGAGACCCCCTCTTTCCATTGCTATCTTAATGTCCTGTAGGCCCTTTTGTGCATCCTCATTTGACCCCTCAAGCTTTCCCTCATCGTCAGCGAATACCAGGCACTGAGGGGCCCCTTCCCCTATCCCTGTCTGCAGCTCATCCATTACCAGAGTGAATAGATATGGGCTAAGTGCTGACCCTTGATGGACACCAACCTGCACGTTGAAGCCTGCAGTGTTTCCCCATACTGTCCGCACCCTAGAAATGGCACACTCATACATATCCTGCACTATCCTGATATGGCCTTCATCGACCCCCTTCTTCCTTAGAACGCTCCATAACACCTGTCTAGGGACACTATCATATGCCTTCTCCAGGTCAATGAATACTGCATGGAGGTCCTTCCTTGCTGCTCTATGCTTCTCTATCATCTGGATATAGAATAAAGATTGGTTCCATGGCATAAACCCAAATTGGTTCCCCCAGACTTGAGTTTTGTCTCTGAGGTGATGTTCTATTACTTGCTCCCACAGCTTCATAGAATGGCTCATTAGCTTTATGCCTCTATAATTTCCAGTCCTGGGCATCACCTTTGCCCTTGAACAGTGAAACTATCCAACTTTCTCTCCATGCAGATGGCATCCTGTCCTCATTTGCCAGCTTATTAAAAAGCTTCCCTAGCCATGTTATGCCTGTAGTCCCCAGTGTGTGCCAAACATCCATGGGGATCTAATCAGGGCCTACTGCTTTGTGACCTTTCATTTTTTGAAGGGCTGCAACTATTTCATCCTCACTCACCTTGTGCACTGCCTGGGTGGTGATTGGGCTGCTGTCTGTGATTGTTGAGCAGGTAGCAGTATTTAGGAGGCTGTAGTAGTATTCCTTCCACCTTTTAATTACCTCAACTGGTTTGAAGAGCACCCTGCCATGTGTATGCTTGACTTATAGCCCTGGTAACATCCTTACTAGTTCTATCCCTGGTCTTGGCCAGTCTAAAAACTGCATTCTCTCCTTCCCTTGTCCCCAACTTTTCATATAAGGCCTCATACTTTGCCTGAATATAGTCTGTCTTGGAAACCTGATCCCCTAGTTCCATCCACCTATGGAAAGCTGCCTTCTTTAGTTTGATGGCAGCATCCACCTCCTCATTCCACCATGTCTGCCTAACCTGATATGTTCCTCCTACTACCCTTACCTAACAGTGCCTCACCACATTTCCTAATCTTCCTAACACCCCTGTCCCACATGGCACTGGCTAGCCTGTCCCAGTCGACCTGGCTGAGAACCTCCTGTCGGAATTCATCTGCCTTGGTGGGCAATTTCCACTACCTAACAACTGATTCTCCCTTCCAGGTATGTTGCTTTCCTGTCCCCTTCAACAGTAAGTACATCATGAGCAGCTTATGGCCGCTTTCCTTCTGGAAATCCTCACTGGGTAGCACCCAGCAGTCTTGGATCTCTGCCCTGTGCTGCTTCCTAACCATGAAAAAGTCTATTTGGTACCTCCCTTGTGGTTACTGGAAAGTGATCCTGTGCTTCTCCCTCTTCCTGAACCATGTATTGGCTAATGCAAGGCCTTGTGCTCTTGCTGTGTCAAGGACCTTCTGCCCCTCAAGGTTGATCATCCCATACCCACATCCCCCATGGACATCCTCATATCCCAGACCCTCAATACCCACGTGTGGATTAAAGTCACCCCCCAATAATCAGTCACTCATTTCCCCTGCCCTGTCTCATTGTGCTGTCTACTGACTGCACCACCTCATCAAAATCATCCCAAAAAGCTGTTTTTATGGTGTCACTCAGACCTGCTTGAGGGGCATATCTGCTTATGAGGTGGAGCACAATACCCTGCCATACTATGGTAACTAACATCAGCCTACTGCTGATTCTCCTAACTGAAGTGATCCCCTGCTACAAAAAAAGCAACTCCTAACCCTTTTCCCGCCTATGGCAGGGACGAGTACCCATTTGTCCCTCTGAATGGACACAGGGTGATATATTGGTCATAGTTTTTTTCTGCAGCCGTTTGCCGGCCAAAGCTGCACCCCTACGGTTATTTATCGTCAGTCTAGTGTTCGTTGGGGGAATGCCTCCGACGCCAGGGGGCGAGCTCCTACACCTGGAAATTTTGCCTCATCTACCCGGTGCGTAGTAGAAAGGGTTCTTTTACGTGCAAGTGCCATCGTACACCCACAAGGGACCTCGGTTTTACTTCTCATCTGAAAGAAGGCACACTCGCGGCTTCTCTCTCGCCCGAAAGAAGCCAACCCACCATGGTCCAGTATCGAACCTAGAACTACTGGCATAGTTGTCGAGCGTGCTAACCACTACGCCACCGCAGCGGGTTTATCCCCTGCTACTACAAATCACTACTTAATATAATTCCCACGCCATTAAATCCCTCTTCACTACCTGCATATATCAGTTTGTATCCCTCCCCCAGGGCCCTTGACCTAGTCCCCCTTCCACTTGGTCTCCTGGAGGAACGCAATGCTGATCTTCCTATACTTTAAGATTTTGACTACTTCCCCAGTTTTCCCAGAGAGGGTCCCCATATTCCACGTCCCTAGTCTCAGTCTAGCCCCCTTGTTTGATGTGATAGCTCTGACTGGGGGCACCCCAGCCAGACGTCTAGAACCCACAGTAAAAGTGGCAGGGCTACCTGTGGGGGTGCTGTCCCTTCCTTTGTGCTGTCCCCAACACTATTCCAACCAAAAAGAGGGCATGCCCAGCCTTCCCAATCAATTGGCTAATGTCCTCTTTCCAGGTGCCCTCAGTGTTTTAATAATTCCAAGGGGTTTATGGATCTCTAACCTATTAACACTAACCCCACCTATGCAATAAGTAAAATCAACTTCCTTTCTAACCATGATGCATATCCTAAGAAAGCTACATTTCTGCAGGTTTAGTGGCAACTCCTACTTTCTGTGCCAAACCATATACAGTTGGCTCTCTTTTTATGCAGGTTCTTTTCATGTGATTTCCAAGTTATGTGGTTTGCATTTGGTTAAAAAAAATTGTGCCAAATATGCATACAGTATGCTTGTTCATGAAGTATAGTCAGTCTAAGGCCCATGACAATGATAAAATCCACCGACCACTGTATTAGCCAGCCAAAGAAGTTTTAGTCTGTCATAAATTTGCAATACATAATAGGGGGTTCTGCACTTGTACATGACACTTAACAATCATACCATTATCATCATATCCTTATCCTGACTGTGGAAGGGTTCTGGTCTGCAGTTCCACTGCACATGCTCTAAAATAACTTATTTTCGAGGTGATTTGAACATCTTTAACCATGATGTCTGGTGGATGATGTCTTAAATGATGATATCATAAAACTAACTTTAGGTGCAGGCTGGTGTCAGTGTCCCCAGATACATTGAGGTAATTTAACACATACCTCAAAGTGTCTGCTTTCATGTCAAAGTGTCATGGCCGTTTTCTATTACCCAGGGTAAGTTATTTTAATAGAAATTTCGTGTTGATTCATGTTACACATGTGCTCTGCAGAAAAGAGACAAATTTGGGCATCTGCATTTGGACCTAGATGGTGGGAACTTTCAGGTACTCAAAAATTGTCTCCAAGTGTCCCACCAGATACTTTCAAGTGGACCCTGGACACTTTGACATGTGACACCAGCATCGCCCGACAGACAATCCAGCCAATATCCCTGCATGTTCAAAACACCTGACTGGAGTGTCCCCAATCAGAACATGTTCAGGGAATCTGCAAGAGCGGCGAGTTGCGTTGGACACACCAGTTCTCGCCTGATCACTGAAGTTAAGCAACGCAAGCCCAGTTAGTACTGACATGGGTGGTCACTCAGGAAAGCTGGGTACTGCTAATACCCAATAATCGTCACATTTGTGTAGTGTCTGTGCAGTCTATGCATTAGAACTATGCAGTGGACGGGTCTCTAATGACCTTGCAGTTGACGGGACCTTAAACACCAACAAACAAGGGAATCTGCAGACCCGACCCTGCTGCAAGTGGGATATGGGTATCACGCTGATGATGATGGTCAAAACAAGTTTTCAGAGAGTGAGAAAAAAATATGTTTGTGAAAATGTATAGTCTATATCAGCAGTCTTCAAACTGCATTCCACAGAACCCCAGGGTTCCGCAATACATCACTGTGGGTTCCGAGAGTCAAAATGAAAATTCGTTAGCAGCAGCAAGATGTACTTTTCTAGAGGTGGGATGGGGTTCCCCTGCAAACATCTTGTAGTTCTAAAGGTTCCATTACTCGACAAAGTTTGAAGACCATTGGTCTATATCAAAGAGATCTATTGCAAAGACAGTTATTTCTGATGATGAAAGTGATTTACAAAGTTTGCAGATGGTTTATGCCCTTACCAAATAGAGAATTGAATTGAAATACAATTTTATTTAAGGATCATATAAATCATTTTCAGCTTCCAAAAGAAATTTAAGAAACCCATTTTCTTTAACATCATCAAACTTTTACATGGTTGTACATCATTTTTATTCATTATTTTTGGAGTTACACAAATTTTAAAAATTATGGAACGTATCCCCCATTTTTCCATAGACTTACTATCTTTTATATGAATTCGTTTTATGTGATTTTCTGAGAAACATATCCCAACATAAAAAGATACCTGACTGTATCTTGTTTAGGTCCTGTTGCAATTCTGTGTCAAGCCCTATATCATTGGCAGAAATTATATAGAGTAAATGTCCCAATACACTTCCCTGGATGACCCCTGATGTTGCGGGTGTCCATTCTTAAGCCTTACTATCAATAATGAATTTCTGCTCTCTGCCATTGAGGTAGGCTTTTACCCACCGAATTACCTTACTATGAGTCACTATCTTGGACAATTTTGAAACAAGCTTGTCATGAGGTACCATAGAAAGGCTTCCCCAAAGTCCAGGAATACATCAACGTTTCCTTTTGGCAAATTTTCACTCAGAAGTGTCCTGCAATTCTATAACTTCTGGGCTGTGCCACCCTCTAACCATAAAGAATTATATCTGTGCTTGTCCCTCTTCCTAAACAATATATTTGCCAATTGCGTTGGACACACCAGTTCCCGTTAGATCACTGAAGTTAAGCAATGCACACCAATACCAACTTGGGTGATTGGTAATTAACGTTGGGTGCTGCAAATTAACCCTCTTCCTCGTCCTTTCACCTACGGGGTTGACCTGTTATGGCTGCCTGGCTTACATCCCAACCCACAAACTAATCAATCAATCAATGCAGTCTAGTGAACAAAACCATATGTCCTCTAAAAAAAAAACCATCTCCAAACCATTTCCAAATTTGAAATAATTTGAATAAAGAGTTTGCAATAAGTACATGCAGCAAGTTTTTCAAAACTCAACTTGGTATTTATAAAAATTGTATTTTAAAAGTGTGTACCTCAAAAAAATTTTGCCAACAAAATTCTACATTGGCCATTTAACCCTAGAGAGATAATGCTCCCTTTGCTGTTACATTACAGGTAAAGGGTAGTCAGTGAGACTACCAAAGTAAATTCCAATATTTTATTGAAATACAGTGCTGTAACTTTAAAACTCAATTGCATATTTATTAATGAATATGCTGCAATGCAAAATACCCAATTTATTTTAAATGTTCACATTCAATACACATTTCTCCTTGATGATTACCACAGATTGCCCTGGAGCATCAGAGGCATGAATATTGCATCACCCATTTAATTTTTGAAGGGCAGAAGGAACAAACCCTCCCCCTTTACTTGCTGCATATAAGGTGTGTCTCATAATTATAAAGATACTATGAAAATACTAATGTTTAAAATAACCAGTTGTTATTTTTATGTCAAATTGAATTGTAAACATTCCAATACAGTATAAAACAACTATAAACATTTAAATGGATGTTAAGTCAACAATTGATAAAAATAATAAAGAAAATCTGGTTAGTAATCTTTGTAAATCTGGTTAGGGAGTGTAGTTATTAATTTTTAAAGTTTATGTAGTGCAGCCAAGTTGCAATGAACACACCAGTTCCCAATAGATCACTGAAGTTAAGTAGCACACACCCATGTCAATACCAACTTGGGTGGTTGGTAAAGAACGTTGGGGTGTTGCAAACGAGCGGCGAGTTGCATTGGACACACCAGTTCTCATCAGATCACTCTAGTTAAGCAACGCAAGCCAAGTTAGTACTGACATGGGTGGTCGCTCGGGAAAGCTGGGTACTGCTAATACCCAATAATCATCGCATTAGTGTAGTGTCTGTGCAGTAAAAGCATTAGAACTATACAGTGGATGGGTCTCTAATGACCTTGTAGTTGACGGGACCTTAAATTCCAAAAAACAAACAAATGGGTGTTGCAAATCAACCCTCTTCCTCGTCCTTCCACCTACCTCTTCATTTCCCGTGGGCAGCCTCCTAAGGGGTTGACCTGTTATGGCTGCCTGACTTACACCCCAACCCACAAACTAATCCAATCCACTGTAGCTCAAGTTTTCCCAAATTGGAAATGACTGCAGCTTCCAGTTCATCACTAGAGTAATACTGCTTGTCACAGCATACAGAGCACAAGCTAACATAGACCAGATGTTCTCCACTGGGTTCAAATCTGGTGAAAGGGCACACCAATCCATTACTTCAACACCATTGTCAAAAAACCATGGCAAAGTTGCTTTTGCGGTGTGAATTGGGGCATTGTCCTGCTGAAATTCAAAGAATGGGCCTGCAGTCATCTCAGCAAATGGCAGCAAATTGTCTTCAAGTACAAGGTCATTCAGTCTGCCTTTGGGAAAGGCTAAAGGTGTTTTCCAATTGAATGCAAATGCACCCTACACCATTAATGAAGCACCACATTGCTGTCATTTAGAGAAGATGTTATGATCAGCCCTGATGTCATGGCAGTAGTGAGCCCATCCATCCAGACCATCCAAATTAAACTTTTTTTCAACACTAAAAATCACCTTCTGCCAATCATTGACCCAGTGCATGTGTTCTTTAGCCCACTGCAGTTGCTTCTCTTTGTGGCACTCTTTCAGTAGTGGTGCTGTTTTCTTTTTCAGTATAAGTTATTTCGACTGTTTAACAGCATGACCAGCAGTGTCTTTTGAGGCATTAATATCTGGGTGATTGGCTACAGATAGCAGTGATGATGATCTCCCTTGCAACATCTGACAAACTGCTCTTTTCTGCCACGGTGTAAACTTCAGTGGCCTACCAGGTCAATTTGTGCCATAATGTTGTCATAATTTAAGATAGTTACAACACTCTTGGAGTGGTTTAGGGCTTTAACAATTGCCCTTATTGACTGTCCAGCAGCTTTCATTGTGGATATTTGTCCTTTTCCAAAATCAGTGAGACATACACCTCTAGGCATAGTGATGTATATTAATTAAGTGAGTTGAAACGTAATCAATGCTGGCTGCCATATACAATTGCATACTATGACTTCTTTTGGTAATTATTGTCATCATTAACATTAAAATTCTTAACATTTAATTAGGTGTGTATAAATATGAGACAGTTCTTTTTGAATTTTTTCACTTTTCTCTATTAATTTTATCAATTGTTGACTTAACATCCATTTTAATGTCTGTAGTTGTTTTATACTATATAAGGATATTTACAATTTAATTTGATATACAAATAACAACTGGTTCTTTACATGAAGTTCTTTACTGGATGTCTTTATAATTACGAGACACACCTTACAAGCTTGCATCCCTCACCAATGGCCCAGTTTTGCCTGTAAGGGACCCCACATTCAACATTCCTAATCTAAGTTTTGCCCTTTTACTTTATGAATGGGCTCTGGCTGAGGCCCCCAGCCAGGCATCTAAAACCAACAGGAATGTTGGTGCTGCTTGCTGTAGGTGGATGCCAGCCTACCCCATGGAGGGGTCCAAGGGGGCAGCAGTGGAGTTGGAAGAAGCCATTGAGATGTGGTCAGGATCTATCTGGCAGCCAATGCTAGCAATGACTGGCACTCCATGGACCATGTGGGCCTGAGTAGGCAACAAATGGGTGAGAGGGGAGAGTTGCAGTAGTGTGTCCATCTGGGTGCAGGCAGGAGACAAAGCAGCTGCCTTTGCAGCACCTGCATAGGACACCCGACCACTGGGGGTCCCTGACAAGGCTAGCAACCACTGTGCATCCAGAAAGTTGATACCCTTCTGGACTCCTGAAATGTGTGTTCCTGCAACCAAGTAGGGTAATCCTGAGGAGGCAGGGTGGTTGCCCTTACAGTTGATGCAACAGGGTGCAGTTTGACACCAATTTGACTGCACCTAAGACCTCCTTATATACAGGAATATGCTTTGCATCAGTGGTTGAGACCTTCACTTAAGGCTAATAACAACAAGTGTGGCATAATCCCAGAGTACCAGACCAAGGCCATCGGGGTTGACTGCCAGTCCACTCACAGTAACCCTGGGGGCAAAGCCCTATGCAGCCCTTGCTGGTTGACAAAGGGCACACAGACCTATGCACCCCTGGCAAGTTGACCAATACCAGGTATCTGCCTTGGCCACCCATTTTCCTTAGAAGTTGTGGACAAAGTGATGTGTTAGAGACTTTAGGTTGCAATCTTAGTCCTCAATGGCTGTGAGCCACCTCACCAGTGTAGAGTGGCCAAGAGACATTGTAGGACATACACCCCCTCAGTCATTGGCTTTTTCCAGGGGTATGGGTCTCCAGGCAAGGCAAACGCACAGGTAGGTGTTTTTAAGGTTACGTCAGTTAGGAGACTACACCAACCGAGAACCCATTAAACCACAACTGTGGTTTTATCCAGTTGAGGACATAAGACGGTCATGTGAATCCACGACAGTGGTTTCGTCGTCAAGGACTCGAGAAAGTTGCCCGTTAGTCGCCTCCTACGACATGCTGGGATACAGAGTGCCTATTCTACCCCAGGCACACACAGGGATTTCACTCCTTCCCTTAATGCATCCAAGGGTTGGCTAAATCGTCACCCTCCAAACGTGCAGGGAGGGGTACCCTATCTGTTTCCCACGGACGTGTTCCATAGCAGTTTACTCTGCCCCTGGATTTAATGAGAAGAGGGGAGGAGGAGCTGTTAAGTCAAGTGTGGGAATACAGGTGGTGGGAAGGACAAAGCAGACGTGGGAGTACGTTGTGTGTAAGGATATGGTCATAGTGTATTCAACACAATGACATGTGCGGTAAAAGTGTAGTTTAACCCAAGGAATTATTTCGTCATTCGTAGCAGATTAAATGTGGCGCTTCGGTCGGTATAACTTCGTCAAATACTCGTTCCAGGGCTAAGAACTTCAAGGTAAAGTAATTCATGAATTTATTTAATGAATATCTTTCTCGTTATTTTAACTGGAAGCTTTCGATTTAATTAATGATTTCGATTCATGAATTTATTTCTCGTTATTTTAACTGGAAGCCTTCGATTTATTTAATGATTTAGATTCATGAATTTCTCGTTATTTTAACTGGAAACTTTCGATTTATGCAATCGAAAGCTTCCAGTTAAAATAACGAGAAAGATATTCATTAAATAAATTCATGAAGTTCTTTACCTTGATTTCAACACGCCTAATATTTCGCGAATCACTTTCATTATGTCCAAACGATTTAAAAACAATAGCATGTACAGCAGGCCCTGGAACGAGTATTTTAACGACGTTATACCGACAAAAGCGCCACATTTCATCTGCTACGAATGACGAAATAATTCCTGGGGTTAAACTACACTTTTACCGACATGTGCAACAGGCCCTGGAACGTGTATTTGTAACATTTTCGACTGGCCGAAGCGCTGCATGTCGTCTGCAAAGTCTGCTAAAATGCACTTTCACCTCGCCGGTATTCCGATGATTTATACAGAATAAGCATTTGATCCTCCAATCGGCGGAAATATGGGTTAGTGGTGATGATTAGCTGCATGTTAGGTACGATAGCTAACACACAAATAAGTAGATTAGAGGCACACAAAACAATGGTAATGTAGTCCCTCAAGTCAATTTCCAAGTGTAAGCAGATCTCTGGTACAATGGGAAAAAATTTTCAAAGAGTTTACTATATCAAGAGCAACAAATCTCTTGCGAGGAATATAAAAAAAAACTGTCATACTTACTTTGCAGTGAGTGGCTGTCGATTCAGCAAAATGCAAATATAGAGAAATACAAACACACGACACGAATCCCGTCAATGGCAACATCACAGTAGCCAAAGCAAATTTTCGAAAATTAATTTTAAGTGACGGAGCCATACTGTCCCCCAGTGGCTGATAAAGATTCATTACTATATCAAGTGTCTGTCACATAACTTACATCGTAAAAAACACCTTTCGTAAACGTAATTTCGCTGCAACTAACTGACGAACTGCACTGCAGCTGATGACATCTAGGGTGTTATTCCCACATTACTTTAAAGCGCTTCCTTCAAAGCTACAACGTCACTTACGAGTTACCATGGCAACAGTGGCGTCTGTATGCCTACTACCAACACCACCTAGAGAGAAGGCCTAACATCAAAGGGCGTCCAAGGAGTCTGTGGGAGTGACAGCTCCGCCGTTTTCGTGTCCTCGTACCGAAAAAGCGCCACCTAGTAGATGGTTTGCTGAAACTACTTGTTTACATGTATTAGCTTGCATATTTACAAATATATAAATAATAATTGGAAGGATTTAAAAGTAGTTATCAAGTGTCAGGTGTATGTATATCACCTTCATCATCATCGTTATCTCACCCTCCTCATGCCTGTGGTAGGGTCGGGTCTGCGGGTTCTTATCCTCCTCTCTCGCCTATCATCCACCAAGTACCTCTCCATCCTGCACGTCAACATGCGCCTCTGCACCACCTGCTCCCACGTCCGTTTTGGTCTTACCCTACCCCAGGTGCCCCCAATCACATGGAGACCCATAATGGACCTAATACGTTCCTTCTCCTCTCTCCTCATCACATGCCCATACCATCTCAACCGCTTCTCCCTCCTCTTTTCCACGATGTCTCCCACCCCAAGCTACCTCTAACGTAAACATTTCAGAAATATATATCACCTTAGGATATATCACCAGGATGGAGCAAAGGAGCAGTAATAGTGTGTGCTGCTTTAAATTGCTCAAACTTCATGAAATCCACTCCAGGACTCTATCATCATCGTCTCACCCTTCTCCCGCCTGAGGCAGGGTCAGATCTCTGGGTTCTAATCCTCCATTCCCACCTATCCCCCACCTAGTCCCCCTCCACCCCGCATGCCTTCATATCCCTTTGCTCCACCAGCCCCCACGTCCGTTTTGGCCTTCCTGTATCTCTGGTGCCACCAATTACCTGCAGTTCCACAATGGACCTAATAAGCCACTCCTCCCCCTCCTCATCAAATGCCCATACCACCTCAACCGGTTACCTCATCTTTTCTGTAATTTCTACCACCACCCAGGCTACCTCTAACATAATCATTTCTAATTTGTCATATCGTGACACCCCACTCATGTAGCATAGCATTCGCATCTCAGCCACTTGCATTTGCCAATCATGGTTCTTCCTAACTGCTAAACACTGAGCCAAACAGGATAGCTAGCCTGACGACTGTTCTATAACCTTTACCCTTCAACTTTATTGGGACCCCATGGTTGCACAGGACCCCACATCCCTGTCTCCACTTCAGCCATCCTGCATTAATCCTATGGGTCACATCAGAATCTAGTTCTGCTTTGCTCTAGAAAACTGATCATAAATAACAAAACTTGCACCTCTGGAATCTTCTCTCCCCAACAACGAATCTCACCCCCTTGCCCCTGGCCACTAAAATTGAAAGCTAGGTACTCAGTCTTCTTCATGTTCACCTTAAGACCTTCTTGTCCATTGCTGTCTTTATGTCTTGTAGTAAGTGTATATATATAAAGAAATTATTTTTTCCATTAAAAGCATGTGAAACTGAGCAATTTATTTATATGTTCAAATTAGCAGCAAGCAGTTGACATTATTATTAAGAAAAATCAACTAAAGTGCATAATTGCATGTTTAAGATGCTTGAAATACATGTAGCATCTGTGTTGTAGCAAACCATCCACTTGGGGCGCCACCATCTAAAACTGTGACACAAAAGTCAATGGGAAAGGGGCGGAGCTGGTACTCCTAATAGACTCCTTGGGGCGTCATGACTGGTGACGTCATCACAAGAAGACTTTGTGGTTTTAACAAAAAAAAAATCTGTGAGCATTAGCTAACATGTTTTTTTTTTTTGTTTATTGTGCCTTGATTTGAGGAATTAATTACCAAATATATAAATTATTTTAAAAAAACTGCCATCACGTTGTTGTGTGCCATCCTGTCATGGAAATTCCTAACAAAATGGATTAAAAGTGTCTGTCTTTAAGTTTCCTGAAGATGATGAATTGTCTAAAAAATGGCTAAGAGCTATACCAAGGAAAGAATTTGTAACAACAAGTGCTTCAAGGGTAAGTTATTTTGCTAGAAATATTGCAAGAATAATTGCTAGAAAACTACAGCATAGAAAACTACTGCAAACGCTAGAAAACTACTGCAAAACTGAACAAAAGGCGTGTGGGACAGGAACCCAAATACTAACCAAATATGCAAATATTATGACTGAAAATATGTGGTTTTCCTAGTAATGCAATTTTAAAATCATATGTAATTTAATAAACAGGCATGAGCCTGACTCCTGTTGCATTATAGCGATTGTGCAATGTGTCATCCTCTGCCTTATGTTATTCACTCCAGCCGAGGTGGTTGAGACAGGGATGATGGTTATGAGGTTCGTGCACCATTGTGGTTGTTATAGTAGTAGGTCATGAGTGCATAAGTCTACATTTTAGTGAAGAAGCTTTTCCACATGGGCCTTATTTCATAATAAGAGTATAATTTTTATTCCACTAAAATTCTATTAAGATTCCCTAAGGAAGTGAGACAATGTAAACCCGAGCAATAGGCGTGTAACTCCGGTCAATAATGGTGTGAGTCTTGACAATAGTTGCTCAATTCCTGTCAACCAAAAATTAATATCTTGCCTACAATATACAATTCCTTCTTCCTACTTTGGTCTAGTTCCCACAAGGTTATTCAAAATACAAAAAAAAAATGAAAAAATTCAACTAATGATTACTAACATATCTAACTGGATCCAAGCATGCAAAGCAAAACTAAAATATTCCATAATAAAACGAAATCAATATCATTATAATCATTAGTCCGATCTCAAAGTGAAATTTCTCTTAACAATCAAGCAGTGTTGGGCAACTAATTCACAAGACAGGCTTTTCTTCTTTAATCAACAACAAGAATCAATTTCATTGCACTGGGTGTACAACCTATCCTTAGCTGAGCAGGTAAACAACAAAAAGTTAGCAAAGAAATATAATTCTCTTAAAACAATTGGTAGCCACCTGAAACAAATAAAACATTGATAGATGATTTCTTCTATAACCTTAAGATTGAAATTAAAAATTTATCTCTGAGCTGGAGTTTTTATTGTAACATCAAGTCAATTTCCGATATGCTGGCAATTAAGGCTAACTTTAAAGGGTTCTTTATTTTTTTCATCATCTTCTTCCTCTCGCCATATTCCATCCACAAGAAAAGCGGTTTAAGATTTTTCTGTACCATAGGTACTTTTAAGGGTTACTACAAGGAAAACATTTTTCCTACCTCTGGCTCCACTGGTTGACTTCGCAGTCTGGTCACACTGGTTGACATCATCGAGTTTTGTGAAAATGGCCACTGTTGTTGGAATACATGTTTTGGTGAGTGGTGGGTTTAAGTTATTTTATTTGTTTTTAGTTCTCTTTTTATTTTTTATTTTACAAACATTGTTTGTTTTGTTTCAGAATTAGCAGTCTTGAGGTGCATAATGATGGTTTAAACCTTCACTTAGTCCTTTCTCAGAGGTTACAGTTCACACGTTGCAGATTAATGTTGTTGGTGAGTATTTGTTTTCTTTTCATTCCTTATTTATTGATTTTTGTTCTCCTTTTGCCTTTTAGTTTTCATCTTTCCTTTGCTAGGATTCTTTTGCTTTCTTTCCTCTATCCTCTCTTACAAGAGAAAAATTTATGTCTCTCTCCTTGTTGTCTTCCTCCTATATATACATTCTCTTGGGGGCATTAAATTCTTAATAGTGGGTTGCCATTCCAATTCCTTGGAAGAAGGAATTGTTTTATGGTTATTGCTTCCCTTAGTGGAAGGGGGGGGGTAATAGTTTCATGGCTAGGGTAGCTTAATGCATTTATTATTTATTTTTTCTCTGTTTTATTTCTAGGCTTTCTGAAGTTTTCCCTTCCCATGGGTATCAGGTTTCTGACATGTGTTAGGGACACTGAAGGGCGTTTTCAATGGTAAGTTTCTTTATTATTTAGTATAAACTTTCTTTATTTTCTTTTCCATTTCTTGCTTATTTCCCTAACTAGTTATTTTTGTTTCGCTCCTCTAAGGGTTCCTTTATTATCAGTAAAATTGTTACAATTTTTCCTTTCTAGGTTACAGAGTAAGCAAAGGGGCCGAATTATTTAATCTTCAACTGTCGAAAGACCATTGTAACTCTTGTGGAAATAAAGAGGTCCTCCAACTTGTCTTCAACTAATTTGATTTTAGTTATTCTTTCACTAAATTGCTCTCCCTCACTTATGCAACATAACAAATGGATCAGACACCATGCAATATTATAACCAACAAAGCATTAATTTACCTGCAGGTTCCAGACCTGACCCTGCCATAGGCAGGATGATGGCATGATGATGATGTAATTTAATAAACATTTGTATTTATATTCTTGGGAATAAAAATTATTTTCCAATTTAAATGGTGATTGCGTTTCAAAGCAAAACATGCCCTTCAATAAAAGTAGTGTTAATCTTTAGCACCCTAATTTTCTAGTGTGTGCTCTGTTCCTTCACTCGTCATCCCTTTCTCCCTGATTTTGTTTTTCAAACAACCAACCCCCATTGCAGTAGTCATTGGTTCAAACTTAATATTGATGAATTTTTGTTACCAGATTTTGATTTGGTCATTTATGAGCATTGTTGGAAAATATTATTTTCTCTTTTACTCTGTCTTTTTACATGCTTTTTTATGATGACCATAAGAAAAAACCAAAAAATGACGTTTGTGAAGCATAATGTGAAGCATATTGATGTGCAAGTCCTTCTACAGCTTTCTTCACTGCAATGCATATTCAACACTACATTCATAGGTCTCTCTGTAGGTCGTCTCCTTGTGACGCCATTCACAAGTGATGAGGCCTTCTCTATAGGTGGTGTTGCTACTACTAAGCCAGGTTCCCTGGCATGCGACACCGACACAAATCATGTTCGAGCAGATGAAATGACACAGAAACTGATGACTTTGGAACTCAACTTTTTGGCCATGGTAGCACGAAATCAGTTGAAAATTGGAGTTGAGAGGTAGTCAACTGCATTTTTTGCTTACAACTGTCATGTGCATTTCAGTGGCTATTACTTTTCGAATGGGGTTTGCTATTTAAATTTTATTGGCTGTTGGATTTTTGTGCTGTGGGCGCCACCTCACAGGCATTTTTGGAAACATTTACACTTTGCATTTTTTCTCGCCTGCCACGGAGCCACAACAGGCACAATTTTGCCTAGCGCCTCTGGTTGACATCATAATTTTGTCGTCTGCTCGGGTGCTATTCTCTCTCATGTTGCATGCCATGGAACTTGGCATTACACGATCTTTATACTGTTTTCATCTTCTCTCCTTAGAAATCCCCCGTATAACCACCCATCCCCATATCCCACGATGGTAGAACATGGATATGTGCCCCAGTCAACTGCTTACCATAATGTCTAGTTCCGTGTCACGCGACATTAAAGAGAATAGTATGTGAGCAGATGACAAAATTATGATGTCAACCAAATTGCACCTGTTGCAGTTCTGCATGTTTCCAAAAATGCCTGTGAGGTGGTGCCCACAGCACTAAAATCCAACAGCCAATAAAATTGAAATATCAAACGTTGTTCGAAAAGTAATAGCCAATGAAATGTGCACGGCAGTTGTAAGCAAGAAATGCAGTTGACTACCTCTCAACTTCACTTTTCGGTTGATTTCACTCTATTTTGTCAAAAAAGTTGAGTTCCTACAGGCTGGTTCATTGGCAAGTGCTACCAGCAGAAAGAGCACGCACACAAACAACAAAATGGTGACGAAGAGCCCCGTAACTAAGATGAACTGGGTGAGTACTTGTTCAGTGATAAGCGGCAGATAGGACGAGCACTGGTTGATTTTGACAATGTCTGGCTAGGTGGCATAATGAGCGAATGATGGTGTCATGGCATAATGCTCGTCATCTACAGTACAACCAGCCAATCATAAGCATGCAGGACACTATGCTCTTTTCCTCTTATGCCACTTTTCCTCCCTTTCCTCAACTCCCTCCCTACATAATTACATGCCAACGTCATCCGTTTCTGTGTTGCTTCATCTGCTCATGTGGTATCTGCCGCTCTTGCACGTGTCACTGAACCAGCCTTTGGTAATTAGTTTATTTGGCATTTCGCCTGCTCGAATGCAATTTGCATTGGTTTCTCATGTCACGGAACTAGGCATTAAGAGTTGTGTAGATTTGACGTTTACTTATGCTTGAAGACCTGTGACGTCGTCATTTTGCAGCCAGCATTCTATGCTGGTGCACACATGAGCGTTCTGTGCACTATTGGGGAGCATAAGTGGCTTTCAAGCATAAATATACGTGAATTGCCAAAATGAAAACTTTTTGATTTTGAAGTGTTTATACCTGAAAGTTGTGCATGTGTGGCTCGCATTCTGGCAACTTGGACTGTAAATCTGCCAATCTACAACATAAAGCCTGGTTTTGTGGCACG
This sequence comes from Trigoniulus corallinus, assembly GCA_013389805.1. Classification (NCBI taxonomy): domain Eukaryota; kingdom Metazoa; phylum Arthropoda; class Diplopoda; order Spirobolida; family Trigoniulidae; genus Trigoniulus; species Trigoniulus corallinus. The sequence continues at coordinate 8,334,779 of JAAFCE010009125.1, read as the reverse complement.
CAACACCAACACTAATTACGTTCAAGCAGATGAAATACCTCAGAAACTGATGATGTAGAAACTCGACTCTTTTGCCATGGTAGCACGAAATCAACCAGAAAAGTGGAGTTGAGAGGTAGTCAACTGCATTTCTTGCTTACAACTGTTGCGCACATTTCATTAGCTATTGCTTTTCGAACAACGTTAGTTATTTAAATTTTATTCGCTGTTGAATTTTTGTGCTGTGGGTGCCACCTCACAGGTATTTTAGGAAACATTTATGCCTAGTTCCATATCACCACATTTCAATGCTAATCACATTTTGATGACGTTTTGTGCTAGTGCATTATGAAGGAGCACCAGCACAATTCCTTAAGTATAGCACTTTATTTGGAGTCATGGCATGCCACCATCATGTCTTACTTTCTCCTCCACCATTTTTGAAGCAGACAGCTCAACTGCCAGCCAATCAGAACACAGCATGACTTGTGGGACACTATGGTAGTTGACCTCCTGTCAACTAAACTACCATCATGCATAGCTGCTCTGCAATGCCCTAACTAACAGTGTGACATCACCATTTTTTGTACTGTGTCATCTGATTCAATGGTAATAGCGTTATTATTGCATGGATATATGGAACCAGGCATTACACTTTGCATGCTTTCTCGACCTGCCACAGAACTACAACAGGTGCAATTTTGCCTAGTGCCTGTGGTTGACATCATCGTTTTGTCGTCTGCTCAGGCACTATTCTCTCTCATGCTGCATGCCACGGAACTAGGCATAACATATTAAAATAAGAAGTAAAAAGACGTTGTTTTATTTTCTAATATATTGTTGCAGATTATAATTAACTGCAACAATTATGCCCTTAGATGCCTTTGATTAATAATTTGTCACATACACTAGGAAGGGTTTTTCAGCATAAGCATAGTGGCATTCATTTTCAATGGCATGAGATGGAGCAAGCATTGCTGTCCCTATGTCATTTCGTCATCACATGTATGACAACAAGTCTTCACTGTGTTCACTTCAACCACCATAGATGGAGCAGATCCTAAATATTTCACCTCTTGCACCATTGCCACCAGCAACAACAAATGCCAGGGCAATAACTAATATTATGATTGGGTCAATGCATCCCATAAGTGATAAGAACATTATAACTGGACCACTGTCACAAGGACAAAAAATTTAGATTATTCTAGAACTGACTTCAAATATGCCTTTTTATTTCCTATAAGCAAACTCTCTTCATTTCTAAACTTCTCTGTGATAATTTTAAATCAACAATTACAAATTTACCCTTTGAAAAATATGGCCTGCAATCCACATTATAAATTCATTATCATCATTATACCCTTTTACCCTGCCTCAGTAAGGGTAGGGTCTGTGAGTTCTAGCCCTTCACTCCTGCCTATCTGACCAGATCCCATTCTGCCCTGCACATTATCATGTCCTTATGTAAAACCTGCTTTCACTTCTCCTTCCTGGACATGATCTCACTCCTTCCTTCCTGCTCTCACTCCTTCCTTCCTGCTCTCACTCCTTCCTTCCTGCTCTCACTTCTCCTTCCCTGGGTGCCTCCAATAACCTGCATGTCCTTAATTCTAACTCACTACACTGCAAGCAGTCTTATTTTGCTAATAAAGACCATAATGGCCAATAATAGACCCATTTCTCTTCCCATATTCTCATCACATGCAAATACCATCTCAATCTATTATCTTTCATCTTTTTCATGGTGCTCCATACCCATTCCTTATTATATCTGTTCTTGACTGTTTCCTACCAGGTACCCATCCACCCCACACACTGCCATGTGCCTCCGGACAACCTGCTCCCACGTCTGCTTTGGTCTCCCCTACCCCAAATGCTGCCAACCACCTACATTCCTGGGATGCACCTGACAAGCTCCTCTTTCCCTCTTCTCATGACATGTCCATACCATGTCATGACATGTCTGCCACTCCCAGGCTACCTCTGATGTTCGCATTCCTAATTCTATCAGCTCTCGATATGCCACATGTGTACCACAGCATGCACATCTAGGCTAAATTGAATTCTATTTACATAGCTCTTTTTCACTGCCCAACACTCTGATCCATATAGAATAGCTGGCCTCACCACTGTCCTGTAAAACTTCCCTTTCAACATTGATTGGGTCGCTCCTATCACACAGGACTCCACTTGCCTGTTTCCATTTCAACCACCCCCATTGATTCTATGGGTCACATCTGAGTCTATCTCCCCATTGCTGTTGAACGTTGATCCTAAGTACTTTACCTCTTGCACCTTTTTCACCAGTTCACCCCTCGAGCATATACCCCCATTGTTTTCCTGACCATCCCAATTGAAAGCTAGATACTCTGTCTTCTTCATGTTAATCTTTAGCCCTCCCTTTTTAATTGCTCCTCTTATGTCATGTAGCCCCTTCTCTATCTGCTGACTGCAGTTGCTAATCTTCCCCAAATCATCAGTGAATGTCAGGCACTGAGGGGCCCATTCTCCTACACCTGTCAGCAGGTCATCCATAACCAGGATGAAAAGATGTGGGCTAAGTGCTGAACCTTGGTGCACCCCAACTTTCACTTGAAAGCCCCCAGTGTTTCCCCTTCATCCACCCCCTTTTTCGTAATACTTCCCAAACTACCTGTCGTTGAACACTGTCAAAGGCCTTCTCCAGATAGATAAAGATGGCATGAAGGTCCTTCTTTGCTGACCTATACTTTTCTACCATCTGCCTCAGAATGAAGATTGCTTCCATTGTGGACCTACCTGGCATAAACCCGAACTGATTTCCCCAGACACTAGTTCTATCCCGGAGGCGACGCTCCATTACTCTCTCAGAGCTTCATTGTGTGGCTCATTAGCTTTATACCTCTATAGTTGCCACAGTCTTGGACATCCCCTTTACCCTTGTACAGTGGTACTATCCAACTCTCACGCCACGCAGATGGCATTCTATCTCCCATAGCTATCTTATTGAAACGTTTCCCTAGCCACTTGGTACCTGTCCTCCCTAGACTATGCCATACTTGAATGGGAATTCTATCTGGGCCTACAGCTTTTCGACCTTTCATTTTCCTAAGTGCCCTGGCTACTTCCTCTTCTGTTATGAAGTTCACAGCCCCCACTGGTGCAGGATTGGTGGTGATGCCCTCATCTCCCTTCACTTCATTAAAGAGGTTTTGGAAGTTCTCCTCCCACCTCCTCTTTACCTTCGTTGGGGAGAGCAGGACCCCACCGGTGCCATCTTTTGGCATCCACCAGTAAATCTTTTGCTGCCCTATCTCTAGCCTTGGCCAGTTTGTGAACTTCTTTCTCCCCATCTATTTTTTCTTTTTCCCAATATTTGTGTTCAATAACGTTATTAGTCCCATTCTTAGGGATATTCTTTAGAAAAACAAGGAATTTTGGTTCCTACCTACTGGTTACACTGCTTAGAACAGTCGATAGGTGGCGCTGATGGTTTGTTTACAGTTGACGTCACAGAGATTCAAGATGGCTGTTGCCCATTTGGTCTTTGGAGGATTCCATTTGGTTTTCCAATGATTAGAGTTTCTTTTTAGTTCTTTTGTATTAATTAAACAGTTTTAGTTGAAATGATTACTATTATTGAAGTTGTTGGAGAACATTCACTGTGCACTGCTGTTCGATAAAAGGTGAATCTTCTATCGTCTTGATCAGCTGTTGTTCAGGTAAGTTGATTATTTTCAGTCTTTTATTCTTCTTCCTTAGATTCTTTGTCATTTTCTTCAGGTTGCTACACAAAAATTTCACTCTTTTTCTAACTGGCTGTCTTTCTCAGACTAACTTCTCAGGCTGACTGATGATTTCTCAAAAATTTTCCTCTCCTTTCATATTCTTTCGATTGCATCATTTTCTGAAAGGGGTAACCGGTAATCTTGTCCTTCAAGTGTGCAAATGGTTGCGTAGTTTTTAGCATACGATTCCATGGATGAAATTGTAAGAAATACATGGTGCAGGGCTGCTGTCACATGCGAAATCAAAAGCGGTCACCATGTGAAATCAAAAGTGGTCACCACGCAAAATCACAAGCGGGCACTCACCAAATCACAAGCGTGCACAAAAAATGAACAAAATCGTCAATCGGAATAACTATATGAAAGGCATTATGGTATAACTTTATGAAAGACGTTACCGAAAGAAATATCAGAAGTCACGATTAGTCACATAGAAACAAATTTCCATGTGTGTCACGGAAATTCCAAAAGAATTTCAAAATATTTATGAAATGTTTGATTTAAAAATATTTATGAAATGTTTGATTTAAAAACATTTATGAAATGTTTGATTTA
>JAAFCE010009125.1:8261027-8326063 GCA_013389805.1 Trigoniulus corallinus | reverse complement strand
AGATCTGTTAGGCCCTCTTAATCTTCAGTAAATGAATGTATACTTTATAGCTTAGGAGTTTAGAGCATGCATGTGAGTGTTGAATAATTTTAGCTAAATAGTAGCATTTTTGAAAGAACCAATTGTGATCTACTCATTTTTAGATCAGTCAGGTATTTTAATCTTCAATTAATGAATGTATACTCTACAGCTTAGGTGTTTAGAGTATGCATGTTAGTATTCAATATCCTTTTTGTTAAATTGTAGCGTTTTTGGAAGAACCCTTTTTAATCTTGTATAAAAAGAACTATAAAATCATTGGTATCCAAGAATTGTAACCTGAGGAATTAATTGACCTAGAGTATTAGAAATAAAATTGTTATAAGGTTATTGTAAAAAGGAAAAAAGGCCTTAGAATTTTTTTTTTGAAGTTTACTACAGTCAAACTCGGGTATAACACACACCTTCGGGACTGCTCGTGTCTGTGTCTTATAACCGAGTGTGCATTATAACAGAAATGATGCCAAAGCTATGTTGAATGAACAAAAATAAATTCAACCTAGACAAGTCGATCTAGACTTGTATAATTATACTTCAAGACGCACACACTTGCAGTCAGCTGCAATTTTGCCAGATTCCACACTGCTGAGAATTTTATCTTTTTATCTTCATCATCTTACCCTTCTCCTGCCTGAGGCAGGTTCCAGTCTGTGGGTTCTAATCCTACACTCCTGCCTATCCCCCACCAAGTCCCCTTCCATCCCACATGCCACCATATCCCTTTGCAACACCTGCCCTCACGTCCATTTTGGTCTTCCTATACCGCTGGTGCCCCCAACTACCTGCAGTCCAACAATGGATGTAATAAGCTCCCCCTCTCCCCTCCTCATCACATGCCCATACCACCTCAAACGCTTCTCTCTCTCTCATCCTTTCCGCAATATCTGCCACACCCCAAGCAACCACTAACGTAGTCGTTTCTAATTCTGTCAGATCATGACACCCCACATATGTAGCATAGCTTTTGTATCAGCCACTTGCATTTGCCTTTCATGGGTCTTCCTAACGGCTCAACCCTCTGAGCTATATAGCATAGCGGGCCTAATGACAGTTCTGTAAAATTTTCCCCACTTGCCTGTCTCCACTTCAGCCATCCTGCATTAACTCTATGGGCCACGTCAGAGTCGATTTCCCCATTGCTCTGGAAAACTGATCCTAGATAGGAAAAGTCTTGCACCATATAGTCTTACTTAAGCTGTGGGGTATGCCATCTAGTTTCATGTTACAGCTGTTTGTTATATCCGAGGTCTCTCACACATCACAAGTGCTGTAGGGACCAAGCCAGTTGTGTGTTATATGCAATATCCGAGTGTGTTATAGCCAATCAATTTCTATATACTTATGCATTAGCACTTGCGTGTGTGTTATAAGCCAAAAAGTGTTATAACCAGGGTGTGTTATAGCGAAGTTCGACTGTATTATGCCCACATTGGCAATGGACCTAAGGAGAGAAGTTGATAAGGAATAAAATGGGAAATAAACATAAAACATAAACATAAAAATAACATTCCTGCAGGCTCCAGACGCCTGGAATTAGTTATTAAAGGAAAAAAGTATTTCTACACTAAATTAACTTTGAGGATGCACGGCAGCATCAACAACAGGAAATAAGGCAATCATTGATAGTATTATTATGCATGCCAATATGTACATTGGCATTTTGTGCTATAACTTAAGAAATAGTGCTGAAAATTTGAGTCTAAAAGAAGTACTTTCCTTCCAACAAAACAATGACCCAAAACATTGGGTGAGAGTGATAAAGAAAGTTTCTATACAATTCCCCAAAACGGTAGATAAGTCCTCCACAATCCCATGACCTTCATCCAATAGAAAAATTTGTGATCAAATTTATACTCACAATTGAAGAAATGCAAAGTTTCCAAAAAGGAGTTGGAAGGATTTCTTTAAGAGTGGGCCAAAATTGACCCAAGTGCAACTGCACCTTATGTAAATTCAATGGACAGAAGAATAAAAGCTGTAATTGATTCAAAGGACCTTCATACAAAATACTAATTTTTTTTATTCTTATAAAATGTTACTGAAATGCAGGTGTACAAATACTAGTTTTCCAAGTTGCAGTTTCCAAGTTCCATGTGCAGCCAAGTTGCATTGGATGCACCAGTTCTCGTGAGATCACTGAAGTTAAGTAGCACAAGCCCATGTTAGTATCAACGTGCGTGGTTGATAAAGAACGTTGGGTGCCACAAATTTCCCCTCTCCTATGTCCACTGCCTGCCTCCTCATCTCCTGCAAGCAGCCTCCTAAGGGTTTGTCCTGTTATGGCTGCTTGGCTCATTAATTCATTAATGGCCCCAACCCATTAATGAATCCAATCCCTAGGAAAAATCGCTTTTCTTCATTTTTCTACATTGCTTTTATTAGCATTATTTTCATTTACAAATAAACATTGCCTTTTCCAAGACGGACAGCCAGTCAACTTGGATATTGGTAGGGCGTTGAGCTTCTTCTCCAGGAAGTTCCGACCAATGGAGGCCCATTACAGCACGTTTGGGAGAGAACATCCTTGCAATTTATATGGCAATTAAGCATTTTTTCGGTATTTTGTTGAGGGTCGGCACTTTATGGTTTTTACCGACCATAAGCCACTTAAATTCGCCTTTTCTACCCATCTTGACCGCCATTCACCACACGAGGCTCGCCATCTTGAGTTCATCTCCACCTTCATGACGGACATACGACGTGTTCAAGGGGCACAAAACGTTGTTGATGATGCACTCTCTCGAGCACATCTTAATTCCTTGGAGACTTCCTCTCATCCCATTTCACCTGAGTGATTCTGAGCTGCTCAAGAGGAAGATGCAGAAATCCATACATTGCAGGAGCATCCTAGTGCCTTGATACTGCAGTCCACCCCAATTCCTGGTTCAGCTGTAAGTGTCCTTTGTGATGTTTCTTCTGCATGACCATGACCGCTTCTTCCGAAGTCCTTACATCAATTAGTCTTTCATGCCATTCATTGAATTTCTCACCTGGGAATTAGGGCTACATGCAGGCTCATTGCAGAGCGTTATGTGTAGCCTGGCATGAATGCTGACATCACACAATGGACTCGTGCCTGCCTCCAGTGTCAACATAGCACGATTCAGCGACATGCTTCCTAGCAGCACGTTTTGATCGGGTGCATTTTGACCTCGTTGGTCCGTTGCCACCATCGAAAAACAATCGTTACCTGTTTGACATGTGTCAATAGGGTTTCTAGGTGGCCAGAAGCAATTCCTGTTGTTGACGCCACAGCTTCAACAGTGGCTGTTGCTTTTGTGACACATTGGATCTCACGGTTTGGAGTTCCTTCTACCATTACTTCCAACCGTGGTAGACAATTCAATTCTGCTTTGTTCACCCAACTCTGTCAACACCTTGGGATGCACCATATTCATTCAACATCATATCATCCGTCCTCTAATGGTCTTGTGGAAAGGTTTCATCGCCAACTCAAGACTTCTTTGTGAACGGTGGATGATCCTGTACACTGGAGTGACCATGTACCGAGGATTCTTCTCAGGTTGCTCTGCTCCATCAAGGAGGATCTTTGTACTACACCAGTGGAGATGTTGTACGGCACCACCTTACGTCTCTCAAGTGATTTCTTTGCAGCAGAGACCAGCACCATAGCAGTAGGTTATTTTCTTGATCATCTATGTGCATCCATGCATTCACTTAAACATAATTCTAAATGAAAGCCATTACCCTGACTGTTGTTGTATTCTAGTTATTGTGCAACAGGTCAGACACCATGCAACGTTATAACCAGAAAGCATTAATTTACCAGACAAAAACTTGTATTTTGGTTGCAAAAATGGCCTGGTCAACATAGGCTCATCTTGGGGGTGACATCAGAAGAATACCTACCCACATGTCCCCACCTTGCGTGGAGACCCAAGCCACTAGGAAAAGCAGATCCTGGTGGTTGGAGTGGCACTAGGAGCTTGCAACCCCTAGCCCCCAATACACCACTGGAAAACGGGTGGCTGAATAGGCACTCAGTCTGATCACTCAGTCAAAAGAGGCACTTTTTCCCCATTAAAGTTACTTTCAGAGATCTTACTTTCGATGCTTACTGGTCCTGGTACTCAAGGGTCATGGTTCCCTGGTGGGCATGCTTCCCTGGCTACCAGAATGGACATCCTCTTCTTGTGATCCATAAAGGGCTTAGTTATCGGTTAGGACTTTAATGGCTATATAGGCAAAGATAGCCAGTGATATGGGAAGGTTCATGGGGATAGGGGATGGAACAGTTAGCCTAGAAGGCCAATGAATTCATGACAGAATGAATGCTTGGCAAATATGTGGTTTGAGAAGAGGGACAAGCACCTAATGAAATCCCAGTCACCCTGATGGATGTCACAGATTCCTTTATGGTTTGAGGGCAGCATAGAGCAGAGGTTTGTGATTGCTGGGCATGCCACAGTGAAAAATTTCAAAAAGAATGTGGCCATAGGTTACTTATGTTAGAAATCTGAGTGAAAGAGGCAGGCAGGCACATTCTTGGAAAGGAGGTCAGGTCATCAGGTGGTGGAAATTTCCCACCACAATGGAAGAATTTATACAGGAAATGGACAGGCAGGTAGACTGGGAAGGCACAGCTTATGCCATGTGGGAAATGCTAGGGGCTTTCTAGTGAAGTGTGGGGTGCACCAATGTTCAGCACTTAGCCAATAACTTTTTATTCTGGCTATGGATTAGCCAAAGGCAGTAGCCGGAGAATGGGCCCCTTGGTGCATGGCATTTCCTGACCAATATCAGAAAATTTAGTGACTGCAGAGAAAAAAGCAGAGAAGGGCAATTATGATATTAAATGTGCAAGAGAAGTTGTTGTTGTTTGTTAGTGTTTTAGGGCCCATCGACAACAAAGGCCATTAGGGCCCAGAATGACAAGTTCACCATGGTGACAATAAATAACAGCAAAACACTAAACGTCATTATAATAAAAAAGGCAATACCCCAATAAAATTTCATAATAAATATAGGCAAAAGTAGCAAAAGCCAAAACACACAGAAAGGTAAAAGTAGCAAAAGCCAAAACAGAAATAATAAAAGTGGCAAAAGCCAAAACAGAAATAACAATAAAAGTGGCAAAAGCCAAAACAGAAATAACAATAAAAGTGGCAAAAGCAAAAATAGAAATAACAATAAAAGAGACAAAAGCCAAAACGGACAAACAATAAAAGTGGCAAAAGCCAAAACAGACATAACAATAAAAGCGGCAAAAGCCAATAAGGATATACCAATAAAAGAGGCAAAAGACAAATCCAACACAGAGATAAAAAGGCAAAAGCTAAAACCAGCACAGACATAAAAGGCAAAAGCCATAATGATACAAGAATGTAGAAAATAAATCAAATTTCGTGAAAGAGGCCAGCCTCCTTCAGAAATACAAGTGAGCTCTCCACCCCCTGGGGATTATCCCCAAGTGATGTGGAGAGCTCTGGACTGACTCCCAGTTGCCATATAAGTTCTCAGTATCTCTCACAGTGACTAAAGATGTGTGCCACTGTGTAAGGCTCCCAACAGAAGTCACACCATGGCTGATCCTCACCCCATAGAATGTAGGAGTGGGTGAGGAAGGTGTGACCGATTTGCAGCCAAGCAAGTACAACCTTCTCCCTCTGCAAATGATGGCACGAGGACACCCAGTGCATTGGAGTGTCCTTCAGTGTGTGGAGTTTGTTGGTGGTCTCCGCAAACCACTGGGACTGCCATTCGTCATGGATGGCTCACCGCACCATCAGGAAAGCATCGGAGGAGGGGACAGCAGTGTTCGGTATATCTGGCAAGTTGGCCACCTGACAGGCATGGGCATCCGCCCTCTCATTGCCCATGATGCCAACATGCCCTGGGACCCACATAAACAACACTGTCTTGCCTTGCTTATGAATCACAAGCAGCAATCTGTGCACACCCTGGACGATGGCATGTCTGCCATATAGGGTGTGCAACAGCGGAAAAGAGGATAGGGAGTCAGTCACAACAACATAGTGTTTGTCGTTCAATACTTGGATGAGTTCCAGTGCCCTGTGCTGAGCTGTGAATTCTGCACTTAAGACACTGGCAACGCCTGGAAGGCAGCCCCCTATGAGATGACCAGTTGTAAAGACTGACCAACCCACCGAGGAGCCATCCTTTGACCAATCCGTGTAAATAAAAACATGGCCTCGATAGGTCCAAGAGAGGCGTCCAAACTCTTGTTGGTACACTGACCTATCGGTGCTAGTTTTGGGTAATGCTGCAAGCATTAAATCTTAACTTGGCTCTGGCACTGTCCAGGGTGGCACAGAGGCCGGGCAGTACAGGCTGCACCCTTGGCAGAGTCACACCCAGGCTGGTAAGACTGTCCATCCACCACACACTGAATGGAGGGGAACCCCCAGCGGCAGTCGAATGGCCATCTCATAGTGTTACTAAAGACGGCCACACAGCCAGTGGTGGTTCACCAGCCTCAGCATAAAGGCTGAGTACTGGACTTGTGCAGAACGCCCCAATAGACAACCGGATGCCAGCGTGATGAACACTGTCCAGCATCTGGAAAGTTGATGGAGCAGCCAGGCCATACACACCGCAGCCATAATCCAGACGTGATCGAACAAGTGATCTGTAGAGCCGAAGGATCACCATTCGATCTGCCCCAAAACCAGTTCCCTGCAGGCACCACAGAATATTCAGGGAATGAAGGCAGTTAGCCTTCAGCTCCTTCAAGTGTGGGACCCATGTCAGACGGCTGTCAAAACCGAGACCAAGAAACAACTGGGAGGAGGCGGCCTTCAAAGGTAAGCTGAGGCTCAGGGTGAAGCCCTCACTTATGACAGAAGTGCATGACATTTGTTTTGTCAGGGGAGAACTGATAGCCACGAGCAGTGGCAAACTCGTTGGCACTATTTAGTGTCAGTTGCAGCTGATGCTCAATGCTGTGCATCATGGCAGCCCGGTACCTAATAGAGAATTCGTCCACAAATAGGGACGACTTTATGGGGGGGGGGGGGGGGAACAGAGGACAGAGGCCATTCACTGCAACTGCAAAGAGCGTCACACTCAAGACGCTCCCCTGTGGGACACCATTCTCCTGATGGAAGGCCGAGGAGTAGGTGTTACCCACACACACTTGAAGGTCCGTTCGGAAAAAAACCTTTGGAGAAAGAGGGGCAGATTACCCCTGAGCCCCCACTGGTGCAAGGTCTCCAGTATACCATGGCGCCATGTGGTATCATATGCCTTCTCCCCATCAAAGAAGACAGCCACTAAGTGCTGTCTGTGGAGAAACGCCTCACATACTGTGGTCTCCAGGGAGATCAAGTGATCCACTGGAGACCTGCCAGCACAGAAGCCACATTGGGCATTGGCGAGAAGGTTGTGCCATTCAAGATACCACACCAGGTGCCAATTCACCATATGTTCCATGGTTTTGCAAAGACAGCTCATCAATGAAATGGGTCTGTAATTTTTTGGAAGGCTACTCTCATTCCCAGGGTAATTGCAGTGGGACGATAGTAGCCTCTCGCCAACCTACAGGGATTTCATGCTGCTGCCAGATGTAATTGAATACCTCAAGGAGGTATCTAATGCCTTTCTCTGGTAGGTGTCGTAGCATTTGATAGTGGATGCTATCTGGTCCAGGGGCAGTGTCTCTGGCTCTTGCTAGAGTTGCCTGCAGCTCACAAGGAGTAAATGGATTGTTATACCCCTCGGCAACACCACCAGTGAAGTTCAGTGGATGGCGTTCTGCAGCCTGCTTCGTTTGTAGAAATGTTGTCATGTAGTTCTGGGAATTGGAGACGGCTGCAAACGTCCTTGCCAGTTCCTCAGCCACTTCACATGGCAGAAGGCAAAGTCTCCATTGTACAAGGAGACATGAGCCACATGATGGTAAATATCTGCCTTGGATCTTCCTCAGCTTTTCCCAGACTTTCTTGGAGGGCGTGTGACCGGTAAGTGAGGAGACATACTGACTCCATGAGGAGCGTTTGGCCTCCATGATCACCCGTCGTGCATATGCCCGGGCTCGGAGATAGTTGCTACGATTGGCCTTGGTAGGATGAGATTGGAAGCAGCGAAGGGCTCGTCGGCAAGCCCGAATCGCACTCCGCCAATCCTCCATCCACCATGGCACCCGTGCTCGTGGCGGGTTACACAAGCCCTGGGGGATGGATGTCAACGCTGCCCCAACCACAACCTCTGTGAAGTGACTCACTAGGTCATTGACCCCATGAAAATCACACAGTGGGCAAAAGTAGATACGGCAGGCAAACTCCTCCCAGTCCGCCTGATGCAGACACCACCGTAGTGGGTGTTGGGGTAATGCCCCATCTCCACTGCTAATCTTGATGGGGAAGTGATCACTTCCACAAGGGTCTGACAAGACCTCCCACTGCAAACCTGGTCCCAACCCAGGAGAGCAGATGGAAAGGTCTATGCATGACAGGCCACCAGTGGCACTCATCATATGTGTGGGGGCACCTGTGTTGAGAACAATGAGGCCATTGTGTGACACCCATTGTTCCACAAGTCACCCTCAGGGATTGTGACTGTCCGAGCCCCATTCGGGATTATGGGCATTAAAGTCACCCATAATCAGGAAGGGTCTTGGAAGCTGGGCACTGAGGGAGTCGAGGTCTGCCCATGGGATATCAATCCCAGGAGGCATGTAGAGGGAACAGAGAGTGGTGGGCACATCCAGTTGCAATGAGACCGCCACTGCTTGCAGAGGCGTCTGCAAAGCCACTGGCACATGCATGCACCCATTCCGGATAAGGATAGCCACCCCTCCCCCAGGTGTCTGAATATGTAGTGTGCCCCCCATATTGAAATTGGGGTATAACTCTGACCAAGGATCTCCTGGAGGGAGATGCACACAGGGTGGTGCCTAGAGATCAGAAGTTAGATCTCATCCCTCTTGTGGGAAAACCGTCGACAGTTCCATTGTAGGAAATTCACCATCACGTGGACCTAGGTGGCTTGAGTCTATTCCTCCCTTTTCTCCGTCCCACTGCAGAAAAGGGAGGGATGCCTTCTATTGGTTCATCCTCCTCCATCTCGAAGGAGGAATCCCCATCGTGCCCCAGTTTGGGCATGAAACCACACCATGCTCTCTGCCATTGACCAAAGAGCTTAGGTGGATGAACCAAGGACACATGTCCCATGGCAGAAGTGGGAGGTGTCCCTAGTTTATTTCCAGCTGTCTCCCCCACCACCCCTTCCATGGAGGAGGCTGGCTGGGCTGAGACAGAGAGGGAGGCCTTCAAGGGAGATGCCTCTCTTTGATGAGAGGCATCAGTGGCCTCCAAAGAGCACCAGGTGTAATGGACTTGACCAAGGGCTTGATGAAGCCCTAAGGTAGCCAAGCTCATGGAGGTGTCTAAACTCCTCCTTGGCAACCTTAAGTTTGACTGTGTAGGAGGTCCATCAGTAGTGATGATATGGTGTACTACTGAGTGGGTGGGGGTGCCTGAAGGTAAGCGAGGGATTGTTATATCTGAAAATTCTCATAGCAAATCTTTATATATTAAATTTGTTTCTGGTCCAATACTGGACAATCTTTGGTATTTATCAGGGCGTTTCTTGTGGTCATGTAATTTATGATGACCTACATCCACTACCAGATTATATGCTGCAAGAAAGTCAGCTCCCAAAATAGCCCAGGAATGTCCGTAACTACAAATGCCCATGGAAAAGAATGCCACAAACCTAAATCCACCTCCATATGATGGATTTCACAAGTTTCGATAATGGTCTGATTAGCTGCATACAATTTCAAATCACTAGGTTTTAATAAAGTTGAATCCAACGTAGATTTAGGATGGGATCACATCAATGTGGCACATGACAATTTGGCGTACGGAAAATTTGGCGTACATACAAATTTGGCGTACGACAATTTGGTGTACATACCAATCTCTTGGGTGCACACATTTGTTCAAAATTGCAACTGTCATAACCAGTGGCAGATTCAGGATTTTCGCTGGGCGGGGGGGGGGGGGGGGAGCTAATACAGGGGGGGTGAGCTAAACCTCACATATTATGCAAATATAAGTTTATATGTGCATGGAAGGGGTTGCAACCCCAAAAACCCCATCCTAGATCCACACATGAGCAAATTGATGTATGCCAAATTTGTATGTACACCAAATTGTCAAACGCCAAATTATATATGTGCCTAATTATCATATATGCCAAATTTGTATGTACGCCAAATTGTCATACGCCAAATTGACTATGCCAAATTGCCATACGCCAAATTGTCATGTGCCAAATTGACGTAGACCCATTAGGATATACACTAAAATCAGCTCCGATGTCTACTAAAAATTCACATTGGTTGTTGTAGTCTTTGACATAAAACAGATGGCTCAAAGAATGGCCATTGTCATCTTGCACCGTCGAAGATGACAGGCCTATTCGTTTTTTTGCTGACACGGAGGAATGCATTTATGAGCTTTGGCTCCAAAGGTTCTGTGGTACCAACAGAAAACTGGAGCATTCTCCGGGTCAGTGGTAACGTTGGGTCTGGATTGGGACCTGCATCGAGGACATTAAAAACTGTGGCGATGAGGAACGCTTGTAGAGGTGATAGCACTCACCTTAGAGTTGGACTGCAGCTTCAAGAACATATTATGGAAGTTCCCAAATGCAACAATGATTGTGATCATCCACCATGTAATCCACCAAGAGGTTCTCTGTTCAAAAGTTTTAGGAATGGATCATGATTTGGGGGGGGGTTATCATTAAAATTGTCAATTTTGTTCAGGCTCATGCCCTGAATCATCAATTTGTATCATTTCTTAAGTAAATTGAGGCAGAATATGCTAATGTGCTACAGTATATCACAGTGAGGTCCATTGGCTTAGTCAGGGAGTTAAATCATTTTTTTCATTTCTGTGCACTTCTGGCTCTCATCAAGGAATTATTCTTAAGAAGGAATAAAGTTTTTACACAATTTAATTATAATGAATGGACCATCCACCTGCAAGGAAATGGAAAGCAATGTATGATCTTGTTAAAGGATTTTTAACAAATCTGCTTGCATTTTGAAAAACAGTTGTCAGTGAAGAATTTTACTCCCTTTGAGCAGCTTAACATCATTTCCAATGTGGATTCTATTAGAAAATATATTGACAAGCTAATTTGCTTGCAGAAATAATTTGAGTTCCAAATTGAAGATTGTGCATAAATAAGTAGCACTGTAAATTTGACACTCCACCAGCATTGATCCAGAAGTGACAGAAAGTCATGCACAATTGGAATAATTGACTTGAAATCTTACTTAGTGCTGAAAACGTTTTATCAATCAAGTATTTCTGAATTTTATTGTCAATTGTCAAGGGACAGATTTCCTGTTACAGTAAAACCTGTTTAAATGGGACACATGTCATACCAAGGAAAGTATCCATTTTAAGCAGGTGTCCAGAGAACTAATGGGCATATTTACCATAGTACTAATTCAAATGCATTTTATTCATATTATTGTGTTGTGGGCAGCTGTTTCAGTAGTGTAAAGCAAAATCTTCCCTACTTGGATTTTCATTTTAGAAATATAAGATGCTTTCCTTGAAGTGTTTCAGGTAGTTGATAAACACTTAGTGGGCCGGTGCCAACATCTTTGTAGAGATTCTACCTTCATTTAGTGGAATCTTGATATTGTAGGAGAGTGTTCTGAGCTGCTTTATAAATATTGAAATGCCTCCAAAGAAAGTTGCTCAGTGTGGGGGTTGCAAGGAACTAATAAGAGTGGAGCAAGCTAAAATACAGGCAGAGGTTGCTAGGTTGAAGGCAGCCATTTCAGGCTCAAGCCCTTGTGTACAGATGATTAGGAGATGGTAGTGGAAAGGGAAGAAATTGCTTGAAGGTAAAGGTAGATGCTCTGAAGGAAAGAGGGGCAACAGTCCAACCAATTGGGCAACCACCAACTCCCAAAAATGAAGGAAACGTTGGTGAAGCTCAGTCTGAGGTTGTGGGATCTCCTGGCACCAAAACAGAGGGTTATTCTGTGGAGAAGGGTGAGCCCCATCTTAAGTAGATTGACCGGGGTGTTAAATCAGTGGAGAATGAAATCCCTGGTAAATCAGTGACCATAATTAGTGACATGGATTTAAGAGGGGTAGATAGTTGGGCACTACCAGAAGGGCTAGAAAGGGGCTTAGTATAGCTTCTCTTCCTGATGCTAGACTAGTGGACATGAAGGATAGGATTGCCAGCATCATGAAAAGTGAAATGGAAGAGTTCCTGGTTATATTACAAGTTGGGTCCAATGATATAATCCAGAATAAACCTGCAGCAGCAGTTCTGGAGGGAGTTGTGGAAATAGCCAAGTAAGTCAGAAAAGTCAGACCAAAGGCTAAGGTAATGATGTGCCCAATCATTGAAAGAAGACACAGAGGCAGAATAGCTACAACTAAGGCCAGGTGGATAAATGACAGGATGTTTGTTGAAGGCCAAAGGATTGGAGTGAAGCTACTTGAATATAGGTCATGCCTCACAGCTCTTCGTAAGATGTTTGCAAGGGATAGATTTCATTTCATTAAAAGGGCTGCCACTAGGGTTGGAACAAAAATTAAGAAGTTTATAGTTGATTTTTTACAGAAAAGAGAAGGTCACGGTACTCCAGGTCAACGTGCAACATACAAAACAAGGGGCTACTAGGTAGCAGTAGCATAGGGATGGGCAGGAAATTGGCTGCAACTGATCAATTGACTTCGCTTGTAATTAATTGTACAAGCATAGTCAATAATATGGCTGAATTTAATGCACTTGCTGCCACATCAGATGCTGATGTCATTATAGGCACTGAATCATGGTTAACAGAAGATATAAGCTCTAATGAGATTTTTCCTGATAGGTACATTGTACATAGAAGAGACAGGGAACTAGGTGGAGGGGAAGGTGTGTTTGTTTCTGTAGACAAATCGTTGAGAAGTTCTAGGGAAACAGGGTTTGAGGGTGACTGTGAGATGCTGTGTTGTAGTGTTTCTGGCTCGGCAGGGGGAAATTATGTGATTGCCTTCTACCATCCACCAGGAAATGATCTAAATCCTTTGTTGAGTTTGGTGCACTCTTTGGAGTGCCTCAATCATAGAAAGAGGGTCTCAGCTGTTATTCTAGGTGAAGACCCTGATAGGTCTGATGGACTATCTTCCAGGGGTGCGGTGGGACAGCATGCAGCCAGCTTCAGATTCCAGTCTTTCAGGTGCCCTGAACTCCTTCTTGGAGCAACTCTGCTTGGCTGGATTTGAGCAGGTTATGACCATGCCAACTCATGAGAAGGGAGGAATTTTAGACCTAGTATTCAGTAATGTGCCTAGCTCTGTCAGGGATGTGAAGTGCATTAAGGGTATTAGTGACCATGCTGGGGTAAAGGTTGAAATATGAAGAAAGCTGCCAAAGTATGTTACACTTTGTAGGGAGACTTATCAATATCACAGAGCTGATTGGGAGTTGTTTAGGAAATATTTAGAATCCCATTTGAATGATTTTCAGGACATTTCCAAAGCTTGCAGTGTTGAGGAATCTTGGCTAAGGTTCTCAGCACTTCTAGAGGAGGGTACAAAACAGGCCATCCCTACTAAGAAGAAGTGGGACAATGGTTATTCAGATTGATATACCTGGGACATGAAGGCAGCTTTGGTTAAGCAGAGAAGACTCAGGAACATATTTAGAAAGGGGCTAATCCAGATAGTGAGCTGGCTTTTAAGGAAGCCAGAAGGGCAAAAGGATTAATTAAAAAAACCTACAAAATTTCCATTGCAATATTTTGTTGGAAAGGCCCAAGAAAAACCCAAAAGCATTGTGGGGATACCTAAAAAGTGCAGAAAGGGGGTGGGGGTTATAGGGTTCCAGCTGTTAGGGATAGTTAAGGAAACTTAGTTAAAGATAGTCTTAGAGCAGCAAATATTTTTAATGATTCATTTGGAAAAACATTTGCAATTGGCAAGGTTGATTACCCTCCAGGGTCAGATGGGGATTATCAAGGGGGAATGGAGGAGGTTGTCATTACAAGAGAGGGAATTAAGACGCTTTTGGATAAAATAGTGTTCCATAAGGCAATGGGGCCTGATAACATTTCTCCATTTATTCTACAAAGACTCAGGGATTATCAGCTTCTATTTAGTGGAATTTTTTAGAAAGACATTAAACAGTGCCATTGTTCCTTCGTCCTGGATGGTGGTAAATGTGAAGTCAGTCTTCAAGTCAGGGGATACTGCTGATCCTAAGTGCTGCAGGCCAGTATCTTTAACAAGTGCTGTATGGAAGATATTTGAGCATATATTATTCTAACATATTATGGGATATTTGGAGGAACATGGCATCCTTAGCAATAACCAGCATGGGTTTAGGAAAGGGAGGTCATGTGACACTTAACTGACTTGTTGGATGGACTATATTCAGAGAGCTCTGGACAAGGGTAAGCAGGTTGATGTTGTATTCCTGGACTTTGAGCAGGCCTTTGTCATGGTACCCCATGACAAGCTTGTTTCAAAAATGTCCAAGTTAGGGATTCATTGTAAGGTTATTCAGTGGTTAAAGCTCACCTGCATGGCAGACAGCAGAGAGTCCTTGTTGATGGTGTCCCTGTGACATCAGGAGTACCCCAGAGAAGTGTATTGGGACCGCTACTCTATATAATTTGTTTTAATGATATAGGGCTTGACATACAATCCTTTCTTCAGCTATTTGCAGATGACACATGCATTGCAAGACTAGTGGATGTAGGGTTGTCTTCCTGCATAGAATTGCAGCAATAACCAATCTATGATTGGAGCAGAAAGTGGGGGTTGCCATTAAACCTGGACAAATGTAGTTTTCTTAGGTTAAGCAGGTCTGCAAAGCAAGTTGATTTTGCTTATTCCATAGGTGGTGTAAGGGTTAATAGGGTTGAGACCCATAAGCACCTTGGTGTTATTCTAAACACTGACGGCACCTGGAAGGAACACAGAAAAATTGACTGGGAAGGCTTGGTGTGCTCTCCATTTGGTTAGAAGAGAGTTGGGAGACAGCACAAAGGATATAAAAGAAGTAGCCAATTTTCCATTTGTATGGCCAATAGTGGAGTACTGTAGTCCAATTTGGTTTCCCTTTAGGCAGGGTTTATCTTGGAAATTTGAAATGATACAAAGGAGGGCTGCAAGAATTGTGCTACATCACTTCTCTCATTAGGGTGGGACTCACTAATCAGAGATGGGTATCTGACAGCATTTTCACAGACTGATGATATTAGGGTATCAGGTTATCCAGGAAGCACCTTATCCTTGGCAGACAATAGGAGGTGAAAGGATCATCCTTTCAAACTGAAGGAGGTCAGGGCCCAAACAGACTCGTATTACTTGTCTTTTCTACCAAGAGTAATTCGGCAATGGAATTCTCTCAGGGAGAATACGACAAGAGAGTTTCTGCAGGAAGGTGCCATTATACCAGGTATGCAATATTTCACAGAATAGATGCTATGCCTTAGGTTCCTTGGGGGGAATCAATGGGTTATATATTAGGAATGAGAGTCATACTCTCCACTGCCAATTTTGCTTATCAGGCTGCTTGCAGTGCATTCAATAAGATTTAGAAATAGCAAAGAATATGTCTCTGCAGTTCAAACATGTGTTTAATTATTTAATATCTACTTAAGTACAGTTTGCTCTCTTTTTACATGGGTTCTTTTAACACGATTTCCAAGTGACACGGTTTGCATTTCATTAAAACTTTTTTTTTTCAAATATGTATACAGTGCTGTATATATGCGATCAGGAGATCGAATGTTGAAACCACTCATAATAAATCGATTTCTTAGACCCCGTGCCCTAAAAGGCAAAAATTTAAAACAATTACCAGTGCATTGGATGGCTAACCCAAAAGCCTGGGTGACAACAACTGTTTTTACAGAATGGTTCAATAAACACTGATAAACCAGTGCATTGATAAACCAGTGCATTGGATGGTTAACCCAAAAGCCTGGGTGACAACAACTGTTTTTACAGAATGGTTCAATAATTGCTTTCTACCAGAAGTGGTAGTCTATTTGAAAGAAAAATCTCTTGATTTTAAAGTCTTATTAACTATCGATAATGCACCAGGTCATTTACAGTTAGAACATTCAAATGTTCAAATAGTATTTCTTCCACCCAACACAACAAGCCTTCTTCAGTCATTAGATCAAGGCATAATTTCAACATCGGACAACAACAGCGGACTTACAAATTCATATTGAATAAATTAGAAAATGAGTCCTTGACAGTAAAAGACGTGTGGAAACAATATTCTATATTTGATTGTATAATTCAAGTTGCATCTGCTTCTGGTGAAATAAAACCAGCAACTCTAAATGTCTGTTAGAAAAAAGTTTGGCCAGGATGTATTACAAGCAATACAATCATTGAAACATCAACACATTTGAAAGGAAATTATAAGTTTGGCACATGCTATTGGCAGAGAATGTTTTAATAATTTCAACCATGATGATATAGAATAACTGCTGGTGGATGATGTGTTAAATGATGATGAGTTTGTTGCACTAGCTTTAGATGCACCCAATTCAGAAAGTGAAAGTGATATTGAGGAAACTCCAACCCCTCTCACTTCAAAAATAATTCGATATGGTCTTCATCTATGCAGCAAATTAGAAAATCATTTTCTTGTTAATGACCCCAATTCTGAAAGAGCCTTTAAATTCCAACGTGAGCTGCAGAACTGTGTATCTAGATATCATGAATTGCATAAACAATTAGTAGAATCATCAATGCAAAGTTTAATTATGGATTATTGTTAAAAAAAGGAAAGATGAAGACAGCACAAATTTATCACCTATACCAAAGAGATAAAGTTGCAGAAACAGTTATTTCTGATGATTAAAGTGATTTGGAACCTGTTCACAAACTGTGCATACTCTTATCAGATAGTGATTAAAAACATGTAAATTTATATTACTTTCTTATAAAATAAAACGAGTTGTATTTAAATGCAATTTTATGCAATTTTATGTAATTTTATGTAATTTTCAGCTTCTCAAAGGAATTTATTAAGAGATCCATTTTTTTTAACGTCAACAAAATTTTTTCATGTGGTTTTACATTAGTTTTAATTCATAATTGCAGAGTTATGGAACGTATCTGCAATTTTTCCATAGACTTATAGCCTTTTTTAATGTGAATTCTTTTCAAGTGATTTCCTTCCATCAATGCCTACAAAGAAGCCACCTAAAAGAAGATAAAAAAGAAGAAATCAATTAAAGACTACTAACCAGTAAAATCAGCTTGAGGCAGCCATCTTGTATCCCAGGGATACTGACCAATGCTGCCAGACACCACACCCATACAGTGAAACACTGAGGTAGGGAGATATTTTCCTTCTTATCTAGTTGAAGTCCCTATAGCAAGAATGTATAGGAGAAGTTATCCAACCATCAGAAGGATGAAGAAGCAAAGAAAGAAAAAAGAAAAACTTTGCTGAATTTACATACAGAAATGAGACAATTATTCCAATAAACTCCAATTATGAATTTTTTTTCTTTCTAGCTCCTCTACAGAAAGGATTAGCCCATTTCTTTGTTTATTAGTTGTTTGTTTTATTCTGAAAATATATTATTTTTTATCATTATTAATGATTCAAATTGGTGATTATATTATTTACGTACAACATATACTGAATTTTGTAGGAAGATCTTTGTGAATGTAATTATTGCATTCTTACAGTAGAAACCTTAGCTAAGGTGGGGGAAAAAGCGACATTATATTATGTTCTCTGATTAATTTTTTTTATTAACACTTACATTTTTTCAATAAAGAAATGGTTACTTATGACACTAACTGTACACAGTGAAGGAATCACCCGTGTGTACTCGGGGTAGAATAGGCAGACTGCATACCTGCATGTCGTAAGAGGCGACTAAAAGGGGTGACTTTTTCTTGCCCCTGATTGGACAACACCACTATCGTCTTTGCCCATGACTTGTTTTCTGGACGGGACGATACCATCATCGTGGATGTTCGTGTCCTTCCTGTGTCATTTACTGGATGACGGTCCGACTTGTTCTCGGTTAATGTAGGCTCCTCACTGAGGTGATTGTAAATAAACGTTTACCCACGTGTTTGCCATGCGTGGAGACCCGCACCCCTGGGAAAAGTGGATCCTGGTGATTGAGAAGGTGCATGTCCTGCGATGTCTCTGGGCCACCCCACATTGGTGGCTTGGCTGACAGACATCAAGGATTAAGGCTGCGGCCTACAGCCCCAACACATCACTTTGGCCACAGCTTCCGGGGAAAACAGGTGGCCAAGGCGGATACCCAGGCTTGGTGAATCGGCCAGGGGCACATACGTTGTTATGCCCCCTAGGGTTGCCGTAAGTGGACCGGCAGTCACTCCGCAGTACTCGGGGATTATGCCACCCTAACAGTATCCTGTTCAAGTAGTCTTGATGACCCGAATGGGTGTCCCTGTGAAGGGCTCCGTGTGGTGGGTAAGACCTGGGGGCAGCAAATTCATAATTTATTCAAATTATGGCAACATTAAAACAGAGGCTGAAGGCCACAAATAACCCCACCCCTCCCCCTTCTTTTTTATTGACTAGTGTTGAGCCAGAAGATGGCAGGCTTGGTCCCACCCAACTGAGTGGGCCAGCTGCCATTGAGCTGATGGAGACATGTACTGCTCCAACAAAGAGGCCGCATTCCCCCAGTAAGCCTACTGGATCAGGGAACAAACCTGTGGCGTCTATGGCATCGGCACCTTCCCTTAACAAGAGGCAACGACCTCTTAGCCTTAAGGTGCAGGGTTCGACTGCCGATGCAAAGCATGTTCCTGCATCTCAGATTTTAAGCACAGTCCAACCACCATCCATACCTTCTTCCTATCCTCACCGGTTTATTTCCATCTCTAAGGAGGATGGTGCAGCCTTGGGGAAGGCGTCACCCTTCCTTATCGCCAACGCCGTCAAGGGCATTGCCAGTGATGTGACCTCGGTCAAGAAACTGTGCAATGCCACCTTGTAGGTGGAGGCATCAGCCCCCCACCAGACCGAAGCATTACTAAAAATGCAGAACCTCGGTGACATACCCATGGTGGTCGAACCCCATCGCACCTTAAACACCAGTAGACATGGGGAATCAGAAGAGCAAATAGTGGAGGGGCTCAGGGACCAGGGTGTGGTGGTGTCTGCTGCACCTCCGTCCAACGGGATGGAGAATCCCACCTGTCTGCCAGATTACATCATGGCTGGCTACCTCTGCTTGCCTGTACATGCCTTCTTCCCAAGTCCTCTTTGGTGCTTCAGATGCCAGCAATATGGCCATGGACAGAATTTGTGTTCTGCCAAGGCCATGTGTGGCACTTGTTGACAGGGTGACCACTCCCCTGAGTATTGTAAGACTGCACCTTTTTCTATAAACTATAAGGGCAACCACTCCGCTTCTCGGGATTGCCCCACTTGGCTGCAGGAACGTGCAATCCAGGAGTTTCGTGTCCAGAAGAATATCAGCTTTCAGGATGCACGATGGCTGCTAGCCTTGCCAGGGACACCCAGTCATGGGGTGTCCTATGCAGGTGCTGCCAAGGCAGCTGCTTTGACATCTGTCTGCATCCAGACAAACACACTACCTCATCTCCCCCTCTCATCTGTTTGACGCCCTCTCGGGCCCATGGGGGCCATGGAATGTTGGATTGTGCAAACATTGGCTTCCATGGCTTTTCACGGCTCCACCAACGCCTCTGGCCCATGCATGGGTTCCCCTAAAATGGTGGTGCCAGCTTCTTTGGAGGCCCCACATGCCTCTCATCAAAGAGAGGTATCTCCCTTTAAGGCCTCCCTCCCTGTCTCAGCCCAGCCAGCCTCCTCCATGGAAGGGGTGGAGAGTGAGACAGGTGGAAAGAAACTAGGTAAACCTCCCACTACTGCCATGGGGCGTGTGTCCTTGGTTCATCCACCCAAGCTCTCCAGCCAATGGCAGAGAGCAGGGGGTGGTTTCATGCCCAAACTGCAGCATGATGGGGATTCCTCCTTCGAGATGGAGGAGAATGAACTAATAGAAGGCATCCCTCCCTTTTCTGCAGTGGGACGGAGAAAAGGGAGGAATAGAAACAAGCCACCTAAGTCCACGTGATGGTGAATTTCCTACAATGGAACTGTCGACGGTTTTCCCACAAGAGGGATGAGATCAAACTTCTGATCTCTAGGCACCACCCTGTGTGTATCTCCCTGCAGGAGATCCTTGGTCAGAGTTATACCCCCATTTCAATATGGGGCACACTACATATTCAGACACCTGGGGGAGGGGTGGCTATCCTTATCCAGAATGGGTGCATGCATGTGCCAGTGGCTTTGCAGACGCCTCTGCAAGCAGTGGAGGTCTCATTGCAACTGGATGTGCCTACCACTGTATGGCAGACATGCCATCGTCCAGGGTGTGCACAGATTGCTGCTTGTGATTCGTAAGCAGGGCAAGACAGTGTTGTTTATGTGGGTCCCGGGGCATGTTGGCATCGTGGGCAACGAGATGGCAGATGCCCATGCCCGTCAGGTGGCCCACATGCCAGAAATACCTGACACTGCTGTCCCCTCCTCCGACGCTCTCCCGATGGTGCGGCGGGCCATCCACGACCAATGGTGGGCCCAGTGGTTTGCGGAGACCACGAACGAACTCCGCACACTGAAGGACACTCCAGTGCACTGGGTGTCCTCGTGCTGCCAATCACGGAGGGAGGAGGTTGTGCTTGCTCGGCTGCGAATCGGTCACACCTTCCTCACCCACTCTTACATTCTACGGGGTGAGGATCAGCCATGGTGTGACTTCTGTTGGGAGCCTCTCACAGTGGCGCACATCTTTAGTCACTGTGAGAGATACGGAGAACTTAGATGGCGACTGGGAGTCAGCACAGAGCTCTCCACATCACTTGGGGATAACCCTCAGGCAGTGGAGAGCTCGCTAGTATTTGTGAAAGAGGCTGGCCTCTTTCACAAAATTTGAATTATATGACATTTCTTTTAGACACCTTTTGTAATTATTGTTGAATTATATGGCTTTTGCCTTTTTGTTTCTGTATTCGTTTTGGCTTTTGCCACATTTATTGTAATGTCTGTTTTGGCTTTTGCCACAATTATTATTCTGTCTGTTTTGGCTTTTGCCTTTTTATTTCTGTGTTTGTCTTGGCTTTTGCCACATTTATTATTCTCTCTGTTTTGGCTTTTGCCACTTTTATTGTTATGTATGTTTTGGCTTTTGCCTTTTTTATATGTCTGTTTTGGCTTTTGCCTTTATTTATATGTCTGTTTTGGCTTTTGCCTGTATTTCTTTTCTGAGTAATTATTAGGCTATTGCATTTTTATTGTTATTACTTTTATTGGCATTTTGCCCTTTTTATTGCCATCATGGTGGGGTGGCCATTTACACCCCCACCATGGTGATGTGTATTTCTGGGCCCTAATGACCTTTGTAGTTGATGGGCCCTAAAGCAACAACAAAACAAAAAAACCAAACAAAGAAGTGAAGGAATCCATTGCTATAATTAGGACACTACGTAAATTAAGATCTGGAAATGGAAGAGACTTACAGGGGCAACACAAAATTCAAAGAGGAGCTTAGGAAAAAAATACTAACACCACATACATCCGTGAAGGAACCTACAAACCATTGGGCAGGGGAAAAGACCCAAGAAAAGGTAATCACTACACATGAGAACCCCAGATGACCCAACACGGATAAGGATATTGTGATAATGATGATGAATTCAGTACCACCAGTGCACCATTTATTAGAGGGTGCTGTTAATTAGAATAAATATGGTATGCCAACTCACAACACAAATGTGAAGAACAATGAGTGATTCATTTCAGTGAAAAAAGTAGATTGTGAAGAAATAAGAAAATTTTATTCCAATATACGTTTTGTAAAAACTTTAAGCAATATAAGTTTTATAAGTTATATATGTTTTATGAGTATGAGTTTTAACAATATACAGTGAGTGTAAAAAGTATTCATACACCATGACGTTTTGCAGATAATGCTTATAATAACATCAGAATAGGGATGAAATAGTGGAAAAAAAAGTGCAATAATATCACATTATGTAAGCTTTTCCACAATCATTGAAAAAAATTTACCATACTAAAATATAATTTTCAAAAGATAATATACAACAAACAAAGACCCTCTTTTGGGGTGCAAAAAGTATTCATACACCAGCTTTCAGGTATGGTAATTCAATAGTAACAATATACAGATATTTGAAAATTAGTATTTTGTTGGAAGCCCTTTGGCATCTAGCACTGCCTGAAGTCTTCTAGGCATTGACTCATTGGTAACAGATGGTGGAATTTTCTCCCATTTTCTTTTAGGGCTATGACCAAGTCATTTTTATTGCTGATGGGCCTTTTCCTGATTTGTTTCTCCAAAATACTCCACAGAAGCTCAATAGGATTGAGATCTGGTGATTGAGGTGGAGAATGGAACTGCCCAGGAGTGTTGTACGAGTATAGCAACCATTGTTTTGTATTTAGAGCTGTGTACTTTGTTCATGGTTCCCTCAATGATGTGGAGATTACCAACCCCAGAAGCACTCATGCACCCCCACACCATCACTGATCCATCACCATTTTATTGTTTGGACTAGATTTTTAGGATGAAACTATATTCTTCATATGCTATATTGTACGTTGCCCATCAGAGCCAAAAATGGTGAATTTGCTATCATCAGAAAACATAACTGATTTCCAGAACTCATCACCCTTGTCTTTATGCATTTTGGCAAACTCAATACGTTTCCTGTGATTCACCTTGGTCACCCAAAACTTCTCTAAAGGAACCCTCCTTTCTGCATACATTTCACACAGTACTTGTTGAAACTATTTTGCCATGCCTTGCCAATTCATTTGTGATAGAAGGTGCACTAGTAGAAGGGTTAATCTTTATTTGTCTTACAATACACATCTTGTCCCTCTCAGAGAGTGAGTGTGGGCGCCCAGAATGTGGCTGGCCTTTGGTTGTTTTTGTTTAGATTACATGATTAATGATGGATTGGACCGTTGGTCTAGGTCGTCCAATAATCTTGGCTATCTCCCCCAGTGATTTCCTTTCATTAAAGAGTAGCATCACCTGCTTTCTCTCAGCCTCTGTGGTCTCTTTTCCTTTCTGTCCCATTTTCAGCCAAAATCAAAGCCTTACTTTAAAACTGGTAAACAAAACGTGGTCAATAAATAGTCATTATGGCTGCAAAATTTAAATAGAGTAGGAATTGCATCATAAGCAGGCCTATCCTGGCGCCAAAATTCAAAACAGTTGGTGTATGAATACTTTTTTCACACAAAAAAGGGTGACTTTTTTTTGTTATATAATATTTAAAAATTAAAATATTTTTTTTTCATTTGGGGTTTTTTCTTATTAAAATAAAACAGGCATTGTGTGATACATTTCAATTACACTTTTTATTTTTTTATGATTTTTTTACATCACTGCAGTCAATTATTCATTAAATGTCATTGTGTATGAATACTTTTTACACTCACTGTAAGTTTTCCAAAAGCTGTTAACACCATGCACCCTGCTATACAGTATAAAATGTGTAAAATAACAACCCATCATTTGTTGGTGGTATATGCCACTCCAAATCTCAATAAAGAGTACAGTAAAAGCTGCAATATTGGACAACTCTATACAATGGGCACCTGTCTAAAATGAACGGATTTATTTAGTATGGGCAAAGCCTATGGCATCCATAAAAATAACAACCTGTGAAGATTGGGCACCTGTCTACAGTGGACATCAAACGTCCAAATGCAATTACTGTATTATCTTGCATATAATATGCACCCATAGATAATATGCACCCCAACTTCCAAGATTTATGTTCATGTAAAAATCTCAATACTCATGTATAATATGCAGGCTAAGTTTGCCAGTTCCCAATTATTTCAGATGCCGATTGAGAAGAATGTTTAGGCTTTTAATATTGGTGTTGTTGGACATTACTGGACTTAGAATATTCATTTTTATTACAGGACGCTGGTATTATTATATCTATGGTTACACTTGTATTAATATACAAGCACTTGTATCTATGGAATGAAGGTAAATAAAGGGTAGGTAGGTAAATATTACAGTATATTTATAAAACTAACTCAAAAGAGCATCTAATAGAAGTTAAATGAGTTTAATAAGCAAACGTGTCTCATCTTGCTTTTGATGGATGATCCAGTATTCTTTATGCGTGTTTAGTGTTCTCTAATAATGGCTGAAATTTTTACATCTATGTATAATACACACCCAGACTTTGCATCAAATTTTTCAGGAAAAAAAAGTGCATATTATGCACAAGATAATACGGAAATTTCAGTACTGTAACCTTTTACAATGGATGCTGAAGTGAATCTTACATACCGTAATTATTCTAATAAACGGCGCCCTCTAATAAACAGCGTCCTGCAATAACCGGCGCACCTTTCAGCAGAAAAAAAATAATAAATGGCGCCCTCTAATAAACGGCACGCCGTTTATTTCAAAACTTTCTGGAAGTGATCTTGCAAGTTAACTTCGATTTTTTTAACCATTAGCCCTTTAATGCTACACAGGGGTACTGGTATCATCATCATTACACCCTTATCTAGCCTGTGGCAGAGTTGGGTCCATGGGTCCATTTAACATGTTTATGACTGCAAACACCCCAGCCAGGAGTCTGGAACCCGCAGGAACCCTGTTCCAACACCACCTTTTACAACCAAAATAAAAATTTTGGCAGGTAAATTAATGCTTTGTCAGTTTTGATATTGCATGGTATCTGACCTATTGCACAACAACTATACTGCAATAAGGAATCTGGCTCATGCCTGAACAGAGGTACTGGTGTACCCAGGTGTACCCGGGGGTTTTTCTTCCTCCTCTCTGTTCTGTGGGTGACCCTGGTGCAATGCGATTCACAGTATTTTCACATGATAGGTTGAACATCCTAATAAGTCACAGTCGTGTAAACTACGCTTTACTGCAGATATTGTTGAAAGAAAAGTTTCAAAGAGAAAGTACATTTTAGCATTTAAATTGTTGCAATTTCTGTAGTTGAGAATGATAGTAATCGTCCTGTGGCTAAACCTCTACAGTTATCTGAATCTAGGGTAAGGATTTAAATTTTAATTGCACCATTGATTATTTTTCTCAATTTCATTTTGCCAATAAATTCAGATGCGAGAGTGGCATCAGCAAAAATCAAAATTAATGAAATCAAATTGTCTGGCTAAAAAGATTCCATTTATAAATTGAAAAAATAATAAACGGCGCCCTCCAATAAACGGCGCAACAAAAATGCCTTTGGAAAAATAAACGGCGCGCCGTTTATTAGAATAATTATGGTAATTATCAACAGATTTTGAGGTTATTTATTGAGATTTGGAGTGGCATATACCACCAACAAATGCTGGTTGGTTAGAAAGTGATATGGATGATAGCGAAACTGAACACAACAATAATGTTCTCCCCCCATTTCGGGTGTTGTTGGCTGTTATGGACCTGCAACATTATGCACTTTCTACAGAGCACACAGCATGGCATTGAGGCTATCATCATCATACCCTTATCCCGCCTGTTGCAGGGTCGGGTCTGGGGGTCCACTGAACATGCTCTGACTGGGGGCATCCCAGCCAGGCATCTGGAAACCACAGGAAATATTGACTCTGAAATATTGTCGTCTGTGGGGGATGCCAACCAACCCCACGTGAAAGCCATAAAACACTAATAAATAACAATCGATGCTGCAAATTATGTGTACTTCAGTTGGATGTAAACACTGTAAACACATGTTTGAACTGCATAAACATATTCTTGGCTGTTTGCAATGCATTTGTTTTAGTACTATTGTGAAAATGCTTATTTGTTTTCTGGGCACCTGCCTAGAAAGGAAAACATTAAGATTTTAGCAAATTGTCCAGTTGACACAGGTTCTCTATACATTGGACACCTGCCTACAATGGACACTTTCCTTGGTATGGCATGTGTCAAATTTAGACAGGTTTTACTGTACCCAAAATCTGTTGATAATTATGTAACATTCCCTTCAGCATCCACTGCAAAAGGTTGCATTAGTGAAAATATGACCATCAGGATGTTCAATCTCCACAGTAGACAGGTGTCCATTCTTCACAGGTTGTTATTATTATGGATGCCATAGGATCCAATGTTCCAGGTTTCACTGTATTTTGAAAAATGCATGGAACATCATGTCAATGTTTGGATCAGCCTACATTCGAAAACAGTTTTCCAGAATTAAACAAGAAATAAGCACAGAACATGACTTCCCATTGATTGACAATTTGTTGCTGTAGCATCATGAAAGCTTTTCAATAAGTTAGCAAATGGTGACAACGGTCAAGGGAAAGGTTGGATAGTTCCACAGCCCAGGAGTGTGGAAACTATAGGGGCATTAAGCTGATGAGCCATTCTATGAAACTGTGGGCAAAAGTCATAGAATGTCACATCAGAGGCCAAACTAGTGTCTGGGATTTTGCCTAGTAGGTCCACCATGAAACCCAACTTAATTCTATGACAGATGATAGAAAAGCATGGGGCATCAAACAAGGATGGACCTTCATGCAATATTCGTTGATGTTGAGAAGGCATATGATAGTGTCCCTAGACAGGTAGTATGGGATGTTTTAAGAAAGAAATGGGGTCAATGAAGGCCACATTAGGATAGTGCAGGATATGTACAATGGTTTCATTGCTAGGGTGAGGACTGCATGGGGAAACACTACAAGCTCCAATGTGCATGTGGATGTGCATCAAGGGTCAACACTTCTCGCCTTTGGCTCGAAGGCCACCTCCCCACGAACAAGATACATATCAATTCTGTGAATGATCTTGTGCAGCCACGATTCTGGCTTTTCTAGGCACAGATCAATTCTGCTGTCCTTCAGCCCGGCCCCAACGTCACCACACTCAAGTTGTGATCCTGTCATTACAAAAATAATAATGTTTATTCATAAAAATACTTGTTTTCATCAATAATTTTGCCCTAAAGCACCAACGAACCAAAAAAAATCCTAACCCAGTAAAAGGGAAAGCATAGCCAGGGTACAAACAGCCAGGGACGAATTGTGTGGGGACGAATTGTCAGGGACAAATTCTTGGGGACGAATCTTCCGCATCCCCCTGTAGCACGTTTGGGGGATGGTGATTTAGTCAGCAACTGGATGTGCTAAGGGAAAGACTGAAATAAAATAGCTCCCAAGGACCAAATCCCCCATGTGCCTGGAGTGGAATAGGCACACGAGGTTCTCGAGACGTAAACTGGATGAAACCACCATTGTGGATTCCCATGACCGTCTTGTCTTCACCTGGATAAAACTGCAGTTGCAGTTTGACGTATTCTTGGTTGGTGTCGGCTCCTCACTAAGGTGACTGTAAAAAAACGCCTATCCATGTGTCAGCCATGCTTGGAGACCCATACCCCTGGGAAAAGCAGATCCTGGTGACTGAAAATGTTTATGCCCTGTGATGTCTCTGGGCCACTCCACATTTGTGTGGTGGCTCACAGCCATCGGGGGTTTCGGTTGCCACCTATAGTCTCCAATACTTCACTTTGGCCACAGCTTCCAGGGAAAACGGGTGGCCAGGGCAAAACACCCAGTCTTGGTCAACTGGCCAGGGGCACATGTATGTGTGCCCTTGGTCACCTGACTGGTGGTCAGGTGGCAAGGGGTGCATAGGTATGTGCCCCCCAGGGTTACTGTGAGTGGACTGGCAGTCACAAACCCCGATGCCATTGGTGGTACTCGGGGATTTTGCTACCCTTATGATATCCTGTCCAAGCAACCATGGCAACCGGAATGGCCGTCCCCTTGTTGGGCTCCATGGTGGTGAGGACTGTGGGCAGCGAATTGTAGGCACCCCAAAGTATGGCGGTAAATCAGAGGCCGGGGGCCTTATGAAAAAACCCCACCCCTTTGTCTTCTTCTTCTTCTTTTCTGTCTGGGACTTGTTCTTGTGTTGAGCCAGAAGATGATGGCCTCGGTTCCACCCAGCAGTGTGGCCCGACTGCCACTAAGCCTACGGTGACAAGTAGTGCTCCAAGTAAGAGACCACTTTCCCTCAGTAAGCCATCTGGATCCCAGAACGACTCTGTGCCTTCAACTGCAATGACACCTGCCCTTAACAAGAGGCAACCACCTCCCAGCCTTAAGGTGCAGGGCTCCACCACTGATGTGAAGCATGTTCCTGCATCTAAGGTGGTCTTAGGTGCAGCTAAATGCACTTCCACCCCTTCTTCCTATACTATCTGGTTTCCCTCCACATCTGGGGAGAATGGTGCAGCTTTGGGAAAGGCGTCACCCTTCTTTATTGCCGAAGTCATCAAGTGCATTGCTGTTTAACTCACTCTACAAAATAGAATTGATTCTTATTAATTGATACTGATATTATAATTGTATCGTTTTTATTAGAAAATATTTGCTTAATAGTATTCAATATAATTGAATTATTATATTTCATTGTAGAACGCTTTTATGTTTTAATTAACTGGATCCAGATTAGATAATATTATGTTTATTTGAATTATTATTATGTTTTTACGTATGCACTTGAATCACATCAAATGTAATAATTAGAACGTTATAATCACTTATTTTAATCTGCAAAATAAAGCAATAATTTGTATTTGCCCTTAAAGATTGTGGGTTGGAACATTTTTACATTTGGGATACTGTTATCCTCTACTATAACCGAGTACAACCTCGCAACGAACCTTACAAATTTTAAAGTTATATTCTGGTCTTCAAATTATTTTTGAAAGTTAAAATTATACTAACCAGAAGATAACACTAGCATTGGCTGTCAATCAGATCCTGACCCCATGCAAGAGGCTTCTTCTGGCTCTCATTTGGGCTCTTCAATAGTGACAATACCAGCCTCTTTGGGGGCCACAGATGCCTCTCATCACACAGAGGCATCTGCCTTGAACAGCCCCCTCCCTGGGTTAGCCAAGCCATCCCCCTCCATGGCGGTAGTGGAAGAGAAAGCACTGGGTGGCAGCATGCCATAACTTGAGCATGATGGGCATTCCTCCTTTCAGATGGAGGAGGAAGACCGAATTGTAGGCACCCCTGCTGTGGGACAGAGAAAAGGGAGGAATAGAAATAAACCTCCAAAGCCCACATGATGGTGAATCTCCTTCAAAAAAACTGTAGAGGTTTTTTCCACAAAAGGGATGACATGGCAGCACCCCATCTGCATAGGTCTCTAATGACCTTGTAGTTGATGGGACCTTAAACTCCAACAAACAAACAACAACCCATCTGCATCTCCCTCTAGGACATCCTCTGCCATAGTGATACCCCACTTTCATTACAGGGCTACACCATGTATGCAGACGCCCAGCAGTAGGGAAGCCACCCTGTCAGAGGGCTGGCTATCCTTATCCAGAATGGATGCCTGCACATCCCAGTGGCTTTGCAGACGCCTCTACAAGCAGTGGCAGTCTCACTGCAATTGGATGTGCCTACCACTCTATGTTCCCTCTGGGATATCAATCCCAGAGGGAACATAGAGTGGCTTCCCTTATCCTTTCTGATTATCAGTGATTTTGGTGCCCATGATCCCCAGTGGGGCTCAGTCAGCCGTGGTCCTCGAAGGCTCCTTGTGGAGAAGTGGGTGTCACACAATGGCCTAATTGTTCTAAACACAGGTGCCCCCACACATGTGATGACTGACACTGGTGGTCTTTTCTGCCCTCCTGCATTGGCACCAGGGCTGCAGTGGGAGGTTCTGCCTGACCCTTGCAGAAGTGACTACTTCCCCATCAAGATTAGCAGTGGAAGTAGGGCACTGCCCCAATAGCCACTTCGATGGTGTCCACTTTCACCCATTGTGTGATTTTGATGTGGTCAGCGATCTAGTGAGTCACTTCACATAGGTGGTTGTCAGGGCGGCAATGGCATCTCTCCCCTGGAGCTCATATAACGCCCCACAAGCATGAGTGCCATGGTGGACAGAGGACTGTCGGAGTGCAGTTTGGGCCCACAGGGGCTCCATTTGCATCTTGTGGTCATGCCCAGCTGACACCAGTCATGTTGAATGTCTCTGAGCCTGGCATATGCACGATGGGTAATCGAGGAGGCCAAACGCTCCTCATGGAGTGAGTGTATCTCCTCTATTTCCCAACATTCACCATCCAGGGGTGTCTGGGAAGAGCTGAGAAAAATCCAGGGAGAGTGCTTGCACAGATTGGCTCTGGTCTGCTTGTGCAGGGGAGACATTTGCTTCTGCCATGTGAGGTGGCTGGGGGGCTGCCAGGACATTTGTGCCATCTCCAGTTCCTGGTGCTGCTCTGCAGCTGTCATTGAACAGGGGGAGGCTGCCAGGCGCCTTTCAGTTGACTTCTCTGGTGGTACTGCTGAGGGGTATAGCGACCCGTTTACCCCTTGGGAGCTGCAGGCAGCTCTGGCAAGGGCCCAGGATACTGCCCCCAACCCTGATAACATCCATTACCAATTGCTGCAGCATCTACTGTACCTGGGAAGAGTCTTTCCTACCCCCCTTGGGGTGTTTAATTGTATTTGGCAGCAGCACAAAATCTCTGCTGGCTGGCAGGAGGCTATCATCATTCCTCTCCTAAAACCTGGAAAGGATAGTAGCCTACTGATGAATTACAGGCCCATATCCTTGACAAGGTGTCTGTGTAAAACAATAGAATGCTTGGTTAACTGGCGTTTGGTGTGGTATCTAGAATGGTACCACCTTCTTGCCAATGACCAAGGTGGCTTCCATGCTGGCAGGTCTCCAGTGGATCATTTGATATAAGTGGAGACTGCAGTATGTGAGGCCTTTCTCCACAGACAGCACTTGGTAGCTGTCTTCTTTGATGTGGAGAAGGCATATGATATCACATGGCGCCATGGTACATTCGAGACCTTGCACCAGTGGGGGCTCAGGGGTAATTTGCCCCTCTTCCTCTGTGGCTTTTTGTCCAGCCAGGCCATTTGCTGTTGCAGTGAACAGTTTTCCATCCTCCGTTCACCCCCCAGTACAGTCGTCCCTATTTGTGGATGGCATATCCATCACTCGTTCGATCGCATCTCGACTATGGCTGTGGCATGTATGGCCTGGCTGCTCCAGAAAGTAGATACTCCTGAGATAAATGCCTCTGGCTCAGTGTGCCCCACCCTAATTCCCTAATCATTTCAGTCACACTTTCTAATTCCAATTCTAATTCATGACACTGCAAGCAGCCTTATTTGGCCAATATGGCAGTGGAGAGACCAACTCTCATTCTTACATACATTACTAAAAAGCTCCCAAAACCCTAGGCTTAAATTCCTGTGATTCCTCTACAACACTAGTAATGGTAGGGTGGCTTTTTATGAGGCCCTCCACCTTATCCATTCCAAGACTATTCCATTGTCAAATGGTCCTTGGTAAGAAAGACCAGTAATATGGGTCTGTCTGTGCCCTAATCTCCTTCAATTTATACGAATGATCCTTTCTCCCTTTGTACTTAGCAGGGGACACACATCCCACCAGAGGTCCATCACACCCCAGCAGCAGCAGTCTGATAAACAGACTTATGCTGTGAGATGTTTGCCACTGGCTTAGTGTTTCCTAACCTAATTCCCTGAGCATGTCAGACACACTATCCCTGTGAGAAAACCTGTGGAATACAATTCTTGCTGCCCTCCTCTGTATCCTTTCAATCTCCCAAGATAATTCCTGCCTGAAGGGAAACCAAATTGGACTACCATACTCCAAAATTGGTCGCACCATTGAAATATATGCTGTTTCCCTTACCTCCCTTGTGCTGTCTCGAAGGACCCTACTAATCAGATGGAGGAATTGACCAGCCCTTCCAACCAATTTTCTAATATGATCCTTCCAGGTACCTTGGTTATTTAAAATTATTTCAAGATGCTTATGGGTCCCAACTCTCTCGACCCTAACTCCACCTATATAGTAATCAAAATCAAGTAGCTCCCTAGATCTGGATATTGTAAGAATCCTACACTTTTTCAGATTCAATGGCAATTCCCATTTTACACACCAATTGTAAATCTTATTGAGATCCTGTTGTAATTGTGTACAGGATGATAACCCCTCATCTAATACCCAAGCAGTACATGTGTCATCTGCAAATAGTTCAAGGAAGGAACTAATGTCAAATTCTATGTCATTCACATAGAGAATGTACAACAAAGGACCCAAAACACTTCCCTGAGGTTCCCCTGATTTGGCTGGTTTCCATGATTTGGTTTCCATGATGTTTCCATGATTTGGTTTCCATGATGTTTCCATGATTTGGTTTCCATGATGTTTCCATGATTTGGTTTCCATGATGTTTAAAAGATTTGGTTCCCTGCATGAAAATCTATGGAGGACAATTCAAGAGCCCTTGGTGAGGGATACAAGCTTATATATGTAGCTAGTGAAGTGGGACGAAATGGGCTGCATATAATATTAGAATGGTGAGTGCAAAAAGGGTTCACCCAGGTGAAATGAACCCACACTACTTTTAGCTTGCAGTGGTTCAGTGAGGAGCATTGTTCCACATCATCAGTGTGTATACCACCCAGGTGGGTCTTGATGAACCAATAAATTTGAGTTTCTGGACAGAATTTGAGGACTTGGTTCACTCCTAGAGTATGAGGTAGGGTAGTGTCAAGGGAATGAATGCTTAGTGATTGGTGGAGACTTCAATCACCATGTGAAAGATAACCAGTGATATGGAGAGGTCCATTGGGGATGGGGTATGAAGCAGTTAGCATAGAAGGGCAGTGAATCCTTGACACAGCAAATGCACTTCGAATTGCATTGGACACACCAGTTCCTGTGAGATCACTGAAGTCAAGCAGCACAAGCCCTCGTCAATACCAACATGGGTGGTTGGTGAAGAATGTTGGGTGCAGCAAATTAACCCTCTCCTTCATCCTTTCACCGACCTCCCCATGAGAGTTCATCCTGTTATGGCTGCCTGGCATACTCCCCAACCCATGATAACTAATCCAATCTAAATACAGTAAAACCCCCATTATCTGGTATCCAGATATCTGGCATTACCACTTATCTGGCAATGAAAAATGGTACCCTTGCCACATAGGGAGAAGTTAAATCTTTGGGCTTACCTTTCCAATATGGCAATAAATGTTTCCAAACTATTATAAATTTCATGGCACACCAAATGGGAATCATTTTACAATTATATTGCAATGCAATACATTTACAAAGTGAGATAAAGCAAACTGATATTCAAGATGTTTGCAAAAATATGGATTCTGTATAATATGTTCACATATATGACTGCTCTTAGTATTAATAAAATAACATACAGTACTAGACATACTGGGTTTCTCTTATATCAAGATGTACAAATTGCAAATATTGCTTTGAAATACTGTGAATGCATTATCAATTTTTCTAGAAATTGAGGCAGAACTTCAAATTTATCACAACATTTCAAAAATATATACAGTATGTCATCTGATGCACTTATACAGCTCTCTGCAGCACGTTTTCTGGAACCTGGCCCAACACACAGGCTTCATGAAAATTTATCAAAATGTAAAATGTTTTTTCCCCAGAGAAGGCCCTGCAAAATATTTTTGAACGTGGTCCCCAAAAGTTCACCCTGGCACCTCCTAACAGGTAGCTCAATCTCCTTGCCTGTGAGTAGGCTCATCATTAATAACTTTGTATCAAAATCTTTCTAACGATTTTTTATGCTCAAAAACCATGAAATAGTTACAGTATGATGAGGAGGACAAAAGGTGGGAACTTGTGCAAAAGTGACATGATTTTGAATCAAATAACTTTGCCTGTATTCACAAATTTCAACACTAATTTTTTAAGACTATTGTGTTGTAAGTTGAAAAGTCATGTATAGTAGGTGCATTTGTTGATGTGTTCTTAAAACGTTGAGATAAATGTGGATTTTTGGCTCATTTTGTAGTATAGGGAAGGGGTATCCATCCTTTTCGAAAATCACTGTACATTTGATATACCCTTCAATATATGAGTGTTTCAGTTATCCAGAAAATTCAGTTGTCCGGCATGTGGTTGGTCCCAAAGAATCCAGATAATTGGGGTTTTACTGTACATGGTTTAGCAAGAGAGACAAGAGCCTAATCACATTCCAGTTGCCATGGGGAATGCTACAGATAGAGTTCCTGATGGTTAGAGGGTAACATAGCTCAGAGGTTTGGGAATTGTGGGGTACTACCCAGTGAAAATTTCCAAAAAAGAATGTGGCTGTAGAGTACCTACCGTATGTTAGACAACCAAGGCACATTCATTGAAAGGAGAGCAGGACATCGGGGGGCTGAAACTACCCACCAAAACTGAGTAACTCATACAGGAAGTGCACAGGCAGATAGACTAAGATTGGGACAGTACAGCACCTCCCATGTGGGACACGGTTGTCAGAAAAATTAGAACATACAGGAAGGCCATTTTGGGCATGGTAAGGTAGGAGGCACAGTCCAGGGAAACAGGCATTCATGGTGGTGGGATGAGGAGGTAGACACAGCCATCAAGCAACACAAGGCTGCTTTCCACAGGTGTCAGGAGTTAGGGGACCAAGAGTCTAAGATACAATATAAGCATGTCAAGACCCCCACTAGGAGGATCATTGCCCTGGCCAAGCACTGGAAGTATGAGGCCCTCTATGAGCAGTTAGAGACAAAGGAAGATGATAGAGAAGTCCCCAAGCTTGCCTACACTAGAAATAGGGCAGCTACAGACATACCCCTAGTCAGCACAGTGAAGGATAGCAAAGGTAGGGTCCTGCTTTCATCCACCAGAGCTAATGAGGAGGTGGGAAGAGAACTTCCCAAATCTCTTGAATACTGCAGGGGAGTAGGAGGATTTTGCCACCTATCCTGCATTGACAGGGGTGGTGGACTGTATAAGAGGAGGAAGTAGCCAGGGCACTTAGGGAAATGAAAAGCCAAAACACTGTAGGCTCTAATAGAATCACCATTGAAGTGTGGCATAGCCTAGGAAGGACAGGCATCAAGTGGCTAGAGAAACCTTTCAGTAGGTTAGCTGGTGGAGATAGAATGCCATCTGTATGATGTGAGAGTTGGAAAGCACCACTCTTCAAGGGCAAAGGGGATGTCCAAGATTATGATAACTATAGGGATATAAAGCTAATGAGCCACTCCATGAAGCCATGGGAGAGAGCAATGGAATGTCACCTCAGGGATAAAACCAGTGTCCATGGAAATCAGTTTGGGTTCATGCCAGGTAGGTCCACTGTGGAGCCAATCTGCATTATGAGGCAGATGGTAGGGAAGTATAGAGCAGCAAAGAAAGATCTCCATGCCATCTTTATCAACATCCTGGAGAAGGACTACAACAGTGTCCCACAACTGGTAGTTTGGGAAGTATTACAAAAAAAAGGGGATAGAGGAAGTCTTTATTTGAATAGTCCAGGATATGTATGAAGGCTCAATAACCAAGTTAAGGACACCTTGGGGGAATACTGGGGGCATTTCAGTGAAAGGCTTGGTGCACCAAGGTTCAGCACTTTACCTTTTCATCCTGGTTCTGGACAAGCTGCTGATGGGAGTGGGATAATGGGTCACAGTGCTTAGTATTTGCTAATGATATTGGGAAGCTTAGTGACAGCAGAGAAGGGACTAAACATTGTTAGAGGAGCAATTGAAAAGGGAGGGCTAAAGATAAACATGAAGAAGACAAAATTTAGGTTTCAATTGGGAAGGACAGGAAAATAATGATGATGTACATTTGAGATGTGGGCTAACAAAAAAAAGGTGCAAGAGGTAGAGTACTTAGGAACAACACAATGGGGATGTTATCTTCTGGTTAGTGTAAATTTGTTCTCTGGCCAAATTGCAAGAGCAGAAGACAATGGGTTTTAAAGGTTCAGTAACTGATGTAGGTGTTACAGTAAATGAATATGTACTTAATTAATTGGGTTTTGGGTTGTTCAATTTCTAACGCAGATTTCCTCGATGCAATCAAACATAAAAAGTTAAGGTAACTTTTTCACAGATTTGATGTTACAATCAGTTTTATTATTTTGATATAAATGAAAAGGTAAATGATATAAGAAGTAAAAATAAAAGTGTTTTCCTCCTTAGCTAAGGTTTTTCTTAACAAGAATGAAAATTGACACACAAATATAAGCATAACATATCAAGAATAAAATAAATGAGTTCCAATAATAGAGTAATAATAATTAAATTTCGTCTCTTCATGCATAGAAACATAAAAAGATAATAAAAATTAGAAGCTTCTTACTAAATCTACTAAAGTAATGATAATATTAATAATAAAGCAGAAATATAAGTCAATTGGCAAATCAAAATCTTAAAAATGTCAAAAATCGGTTTTCAATTAATTTGTTGCTGAAAAAGAAAGGTTTGCATCAATCTATTATTTTCCATTTTTTTCTTTTTCCCAATATTTTTGTTCAATAACGTTATTAGTCCCATTCTTAGGGATATTCTTTAGAAAAACAAGGAATTTTGGTTCCTACCTACTGGTTACACTGCTTAGAACAGTCGATAGGTGGCGCTGATGGTTTGTTTACAGTTGACGTCACGGAGATTCACGATGGCTGCTACCAGTTCTGTCTTCGAAGGATTCCGTTTGATTTTCCAGTGAGTAGAGTTTCTTTTTAGTTCTTTTGTATCAGTTAAACAGTTTTAGTTGAAATAATTACTATTAGTGAAGTTGTTGGAGAACATTCACTTTGCACTAGACACTTCACTGTTCGTTAAAAGGTGAATCTTCTACTTAGATTCTTTCAGTCGTTTTCTTCAGGTTGCTGCACAGTAATTTCACTTTTTCTAACTTGCTGTCTTTCTCAGACTAACTTCTCAGACTGACTGATCGACTGACTACTTACTCTAAAAATTTCCTCTCCTTTTATATTCTTTTGATTGCATGATTTTCTGAAAGGTTTAACCTATCCCAAGGTTTGTTTATATTAATAAAGTTTTATTATCCCTTGCCATTGGTAGGATTTACTTTTGGTTTTACTTTCAATAAATTATATTGTCAAGATGAGGGTCTTATTACCATTTTAATGGTTTTCTTAGTTTGGTTGTTGATATCTTCTTTGAACTCATTCCGAAAAAGGGGTTAAGGGTCAGCTTTTTCTAGACTACTTTTATTTCTCCAGCTGCGTTTTTTTTGGATAGAACTTTTGATTTACTGTTATTTTCTCTATTTTATAGTATTTGAAGTTGCCAGTTTTATGTGAGGGATAATGGTAAGCTGTTGGGAGATGACATTCCTATCTCAATTTTTAAACTGAATTTTCACTGCTATGTTTATGTTAATTGTAATTTATTGGTTTAAGAACTGGGTTTCAGGACTTAGTATTCTGTTCCTACAGATATTTGGTTACCAGTTTCAACACTGAAGGGGTAAGTTTCAATTTTCATATTTAATGCTCTGTACTGCTATTAAAATTAGGTTTTTGTTTCTTTTTGACTTTTATTTCTTTTAGATTTCTATTCCTTTTAGTCTTTTATTTCTTGCTTGAACTTGATTTATGAACTTAAGGGTTAGTTTCAAAAAGGTAGAAGGGATTTAGAATTTTTCCAGCTGCTTTCTCTGGAGTATCATGTTTCTAGGATTCATCCAGGGCCTATGATGAAGGTAAGTCTTTTGATTAATTTTGATTTTGGATTTGAATTTTTCAATGTATTTAGAGTGAAAATAAATATTTCTACATTACAAAAAGTTGAGTTTTCTTATTTCTTTATGTTTCATTGATGTTAGATTTTAGGTATTACTACAAGATAACAGGGAGATAGATGCTGATGTGATCCATAGAATCAATAGGGGGTGGCTGAAGTGGAGACATGCAAGTGGAGTCCTATGTCACAGGAGCGTCCCAAGCAAGTTGAAATGGAAGGCCAACAGGGCAGTGGTTATGCCTGCTATGCTATATGGATCATAGTGCTGGGCAGTGAGGAAGACCCACGTCAATAGAATGCAAGTGGCCGAGATGCGAAGCTGTGGCACATGGGTGGAGAGCTGATAGAATTAGGAATGAGCATATTAGGGGTAGCTTGGGGGTGATGGACATCACCAATAAGATGAGGGAGAATATGCCGATGTGGTATGGACACATAAGAAGAGGAGACGAGGAAATCATTAGGGCCATACAAGGAATATTCTAATTCTAATTCGCTACACTGCAAGCATAATGGCCCCCTTACAATACTAACAAGGCCATTCCATTTCTGAATGGTCCTTCATAAGAAAGACCAGTAGTATGAATCCGTCTGTGCCTTAATCTCTTTCAGTTTATATGAATGATCCTTTCTCCCCTTATACTCATCCTGGGACACACCTCCAAACAGAGGTCCATCACACCCAGCAGTAGCAGTCTGATAAAAAGACTAATGCTGTGAGATACATGCCATTGGCTGAATGTTTCCACCCTAGTTCCCTAATCATGTCAGACACACTCTCCCTGTGAGAAAACCTGCAGAGTACAACTTTTGCTGTCCTCATTTGAATCCTTTAAATCTCCCAAGTGGACTACCATACTCCAAAATTGGTCACACCATTGAAAGATATGCTGCACCTTTCACCTCTTTTGTGGTATCCTCAAGGACCCTACTAATCAGGTTGAGGAATTGACCAGCCCTCCCAACCAATTTACTAATATGATCCTTCCAGGTACCTTGACTATTTAAAATAATGCCAAGGTGCTTATCGGTCACAACTCTCTCAACCCTAACTCCACCTATATCATAATCAAAATTAATTGGCTTCTTAGATCAAGATATCATGAGAATCCTACACTTTTCCAGGTTTAAAGGCAATTCCCATATTAAACACCAATTGTAAATCTTATTTACGTCCTGTTGTAGTTGTTCACAGCATGATAACCCCTCATCTAATACCTGAGCAGTACATGTGTCATCTGCAAATAGTTCAAGGAAGGAATTAATATCTAGTCCTATGTCCTTTACATAGAGAATGTACAACAAAGGACCCAATACACTTCCCTGAGTGACCCCAGATGTGGCTGGTTTCCTCTCAGATGCACTACCTTTATACAGAACACTCTGTTGCCTATCAAGCAGATAGGACTTACCCACTGAATAACCTTTCTATGTATCCCTAAGCTAGACATTTTTGAAACCAGCTTATCATGTGACACCATGACAAAAGCCTGTTCAAAGTCCAAGAATACAATATCAATCTGCTTTCTGTGGTCTAAAGCCTTTTGAATACAATCTATCAAGCAAGCCATTTGAGTGTCACATGACCTCCCTTTCCTAAACCCATGCTGGTTATTGCAAAGGATGCCATTCTTTTCCAGATACCCCATCATAGAGGAGAATAAGATATGTTCAAAAACCTTTGATATAGCACTCATTAATGAGACTGGTCTATGGCACTTAGGGTCTGCTGCATCCGCTGACTTGAAAATTGGAACCACATTA
The DNA here is from genome assembly GCA_013389805.1 of Trigoniulus corallinus. Taxonomy (NCBI): domain Eukaryota; kingdom Metazoa; phylum Arthropoda; class Diplopoda; order Spirobolida; family Trigoniulidae; genus Trigoniulus; species Trigoniulus corallinus. The sequence goes on along the minus strand of JAAFCE010009125.1, from coordinate 8,286,643 downwards.
GCCAGTTTCCATGGTGATGGAACAATTGCTGTGTCTAATGACTGTTTAAATATTTCTAATTCTAATTCTAATTCACAACACTGCAAGCAGCCTTATTTGGCCAATATGGCAGTGGAGAGACCAACTCTCATTCTTATATATATTACCAAAAAGCTCCCAAAACCCCAGGCTTAAATTTCTGTGATCCTGCTACAACACTAGTAATGGTAGGGTGGCTTTTTATTAGGCCCTCCACCTTATCCTTTCCAAGGCCATTCCATTGTCGAATGGTCCTTGGTAAGAAAGACCAGTAATATGTGTCTGTCTGTGCCCTAATCTCCTTCAATTTATACAAATGATCCTTTCTCCCTTTGTAATTAGCAGGGGACACACATCCCACCAGAGGTCCATCACACCCCAGCAGCAGCAGTCTGATAAACAGACTTATGCTGTGAGATGTTCGCCGCTGGCTTAGTGTTTCCCAACCTAGTTCCCTGATCATGTCAGACACACTATCCCTGTGAGAAAACCTGTGGAATACAATTCTTGCTGCCCTCCTCTGTATCCTTTCAATCTCCCAAGATAATTCCTGCCTGAAGGGAAACCAAATTGGACTACCATACTCCATAATTGGTCGCACCATTGAAATATATGCTGTTTCCCTCACCTCCCTTGTGCTGTCCCGAAGGACCCTACTAATCAGACGGAGGAATTGACCAGCCCTCCCAACTAATTTATTTATATGATCCTTCCAGGTACCTTGGTTATTTAAAATTATTCCAAGATGCTTATGGGTGCCAACTCTCTCAACCCTAACTCCACCAATATAGTAATCAAAGCTAAGTAGCTCCCTAGATCTAGATATTGTAAGAATCCTACACTTTTTCAGATTCAATGGCAGTTCCCATTTTACACACCAATTGTAAATCTTATTGAGATCCTGTTGTAATTGTGTACAGGATGATAACCCCTCATCTAACACCCAGGCAGTACATGTGTCATCTGCAAATAGTTCAAGGAAGGAACTTATGTCAAATCCTATATCATTCACATAGAGAATGTACAACAAAGGACCCAAAACACTTCCCTGAGGTACCCCTGATGTGGCTGGTTTCCATTCAGATGCACTACCCTTGTACATTACCCTCTGTTGCCTATCAAGCAGATATGACCTTACCCACTGAGTAACCTTACTATGTATCCCTAGACTTGACATTTTTGAAATCAGCTTATCATGGGGCACCATGACAAAAGCCTGTTCAAAGTCTAAGAATACAACATCAACCTGCTTTCTGTTGTCTAAAGCCCTTTGAATATAATCCATCAAGCAAGCCATTTGGGTGTCACATGACCTCCCTTTCCTAAATCCATGCTGATTGTTGCTAAGGATGCCATTCTTTTCCAGATATCCCATAATAGAGGAGAATATGATGTGTTCTAAAACCTTGGATACAGCACTCGTTAATGAAACTGGTCTATAGCACTTAGGGTCTGCTGTGTCTCCTGACTTGAAAATTGGCACCACATTAGCCAGTTTCCATGATGATGGAACAATACCCATGTCTAATGACTTTCTAAATATTTCCACCAGGTAATAGCTAAGTATCCCTGAAAGTCGCTGCATAATATATGGAGAAATGCCATCAGGACCTGCAGCCTTATGAACCACTGATTTGTGTAGTAGTTGCTCAATTCCCACCCTAGTTATAGTAACCTCATCCATTCTCCCTGGAGAGTCACTATCAAGTACCAGCTGGAAGTTCCTCCTACTGGTTGCAAAGCTCTTTGCAAATGCATCGTTGAAAACATTTGCAATCATAAGACTATCCTTAACTACATTTCCTGAACTATCTTTAACCACTGTATCCCTATAACCCTCTTTCCTACACTTCTTCAGATACCCCCAGAAAGCTTTTGGATTTTTTTTAAGCCTGTCTCCCAATATGTTTTCATGAAAATTCTTGTAAGCCTTCTTCATATACACTTTAACCATTTTCCGGGCCTTCTTATAAACGAACTCAGTATTGGCATCCCTCCCTCTCCTAAGTGCATTCCTAGCCTTTCGCTGATTCCGCAAAGCTACCTTCACCTCTTTTGTATACCATTCAGGAAAAGTATTATCCCTTATAATCTTAGTGGGGACAGCTAGCTGCTTGCCCTTCTCTAAGAGGGCTAGGAATCGTTGCCAAGATTCCTCAACACCACAGGTATTAACAATGGTATAAAAATCATTTAACTCATATTCTAGATATGATTTAAAATATTCCCAATTTGCCTTATTGTATTGGTATGCCACCCTGTCTGGTGCCACCTTTCTAGGTAGCCTTTTAGCTATCTCCACCCTTACCCCTGCATGGTCACTAATTCCTTCAATGCACTCTACAGTGTTGATAGAGCTGGGTACATTTGTAAATACTAAATCTAAAATTCCTCCTTTATAATGTGTAGGCATTGTCACAATCTGTTCCAATCCATTATAGTACAACTGTTCCAAAAATAGGTTCAGAGCACCTGATAACCTGGAATTTGAATTAGGCTGCACACAGCCCCAATCCAACCCTGGTAAATTGAAGTCCCCTCCAAGAATTACTAGTGGTACCTTCTTCTTTTGATATATATGCTCCAATGATTGTGACAGTCTTGTAAGTGGGAGTGGATCATCACCTGGTGGACGATAGAAGCCAACTACATAAATTCCCCCACCATGAGAGCTTGCAACATGACAACATACCATTTCACAATCTTCCTCATATTGCAGTTCCCTAGAACTCTCCAGGGATTTATCTATTGCTATAAAGACTCCACCCCCTTTGCCTGTTTCCCTATCCTTTCTATAAACTACAAACTTATCTGAGAAGATCTCTGCTGATTTAATGTCTCCCCTCAACCAGGATTCAGTGCCAATTATGATATCAGCATCTGATGTGGCAGCAAGAGTATTGAAGTCAACCACTTTATTGACTATGCTTCTGCAATTCACAACAAGCAAAGTCAATGGATCATTTACTGCTAAAGACTTAGCTATCCCTCCCCTATTAATACCCTTCCTATTGATATTTTGACTCAACCTGGCATAAGATGACTTGGTACCTTTCCTAAAAAATCGACAATAAACTCATTCATTTTTGTACCAATCCTTGAGACAGCCCTTGCATTAAAATGAAACCTATCAACAGCAAACCAATGTTGGAGATCTGAGAGACATGCTCTGTAATCAAGTAGTTTTGCCCCAATAGCCTGACCTTCAGAAAACATCCTATTATTGATCCATCTGGCCTTTGCTGCAGTTAACCTGCCTTTATCCTGTCGTTCCACAACAGGACACAGCATAACTCTTGCCTTGGGCCTAAATCTTTTTACCTCTTTAGCTATATCCATAATTCCCTTCAGAACTTCAACTGCAGGTTTATCAAGAGTTATATCATTTGATCCTATATGTAAAATCGTCATGCAGTCCTCCTTTTCCCCCTTCATAATACCTTCAATCCTACCCTTTATGTCTTCCAAACTTGCATCAGGAAGGGAAGCAACACTAACACATCCTCTCTGTAGCCCTTCTGGTAGAGCCCAGCTATCAACACCCCTTAAGTTTGTGTCTCCAAGTACAAGAATGGATTTGCCAGGGAATGGGTTTTGGACACATGTGGCGCCCTCTTCACTAACCTCTGCCAATCCTCCACAGGTAGAAACCTGGGGTATTGAGGCAGGCAAGTGGCTATCCTCTGCATCTGATTCCCTAACCCCCTTCCCTTGCAATGTGGGTGTCATTTGTTGACTATCCAGTATCTGAAATCCCTCTGCCACCTTGAGACTCTTTGACTCTTTGCTGAGGGAAGCCTTACCAATCTTCATGCCCCCTTTATTACCTGATGGCGTCACCAATATTCTAGGTGAACTAGATGGTGACGCCATTGGCATCCCAACCTTAGCCTTTGCTAAACCAGCTGCTGAAGAGCTGGAACCCAGGATGGTAGCCTGTAACTTGCTGATCTCCATCTGGATCTTAGAAAGCTCCAATCTTAGGAGCTTGCATCCACCACACTCTGCAACTTTCTTTGGAGGCATAGTAATATGATCTCTCAAAGTACTGCAAAATTACCCTATAATACTATGAATATCAAAAAGTGGTCCCAAAAACAACTTAAACAGCACAGTCCCTTATTAAATGCACCCTTAAAATGCCTTAAGTAAAGTCACCAATTGATAACTTCCTGTCAATAACAGAAACTTAAAAAATCAACTTACACATACAGAAGTATAACTAAATGAGGAAATTCCTAAAGATTGTACCACACCTAAAAATTTAGCCAACCCAAATTCCTTTAAAATGAGTCACAAAAGAAAAACACCACGTGGCGCCCTGTGTATTTATACCATATACAATCGTCAGGAATTTCTTAATATTAGTTAAAAGCCAAGTGATAACACTTATGTCAAAATTAGAGAATATATATTGAATAAATTTATAAAAAAAACCCTACAAAAAACAACCAATTTAAACCAAAGATTCAGCTTACCAAAGCCAGTATCCCAGAAAGCCACTGCAAAATATATGGAGAAATGCCATCAGGGCCTGCAGCCTAATAAACCACTAATTTACTCAGTAGTTGCTCAATTCCCACCCTAGTGATAGTAACCTCGTCCATTCCCCCTGATGAATCACTATCAAATACTGGCTAAAAGTTACTTCTACTCCTAGCAAAGCTTTTTGCAAATGCATCATTGAAAACATTGGCAATCATAAGACCATCCTTAACTAAATTTCCTGACTCATCCTTTACCACTGAATACCTATAACCCTCTTTCCTACACCTCTTTAGATACCCCCAGAAAGCCTTTGGATTTTTCTTAAGCCTATCTCCCAGAATGTTTTCATGAAAATTCTTTTAAGCTTTCTTCATAGACATTTTAACCATTTTGTGGGTCTCCTTATAAACTATCTCACTATTGGCATCCCACCTATTGGCATTCCTAGCCCTTTGCTAGTTCCACAAAGCTACCTTCACCTCTTTAGTATACCATTCTGGAAAAGTATTATTCCTTATAGTCTTAGTTGGGACAGCTAGTTGTGTGCCCACCTCTAAGAGGTATTAGTAATGGTATAAAAATCATTTAATTCATATTCTAGATATGATTTAAAATATTCCCAACTGGCCTTATTATATGGTATGCCACCCTGTCTGGTGACACTTGTCTAGGCAACCTTTTCACTATCTCCACCCTAACCCCTGCATGGTCACTAATTCCCTTAATACACTCTACATTATTGATAGAGCTGGGGAAATTTGCAAATACTAAATCTAAAATTCCCTCTTTCTCATGTATAGGCATGGTCCCAATCTGTTCCAATCCATTACAATGTAGTTGCTCCAAAAAGAGATTCGAGCTCCTGATAACCTGTTCCAATCCATTACAATGTAGTTGCTCCAAAAAGAGATTCAGAGCTCCTGATAACCTGACCCAATACAACCCTGGTAAATTGAAGTCCCCATCAAGAATTACTAGTGGTACATTTTTCCTTTGATATAGATGCTCCAATGATTGTGACAGTATCATCAGTGGGAGTGGATCATGACCTGGTGGACGATAAAAGCCAACTACATAAATCCCCCCATCATAAGGGCCTGCAACATGACAACATACCATTTCACAATCTTCCTCATATCCCAATTCCCTAGAGCTTTCCAGGAATTTATCTATGGCTATAAAGACTCCACCCCCTCTACCTGCTTCCCTATCCTTTCTGTAAACTACAAACTTATCTGAGAAGATATCTGCTGATTTGATGTCTCCCTTCAACCGGGATTCAGTGCCAATTATGATATCAGCATCTGATGTGGCTGCAAGGGCATTGAACTCAACCACTTTATTGACAATGTTTCTGCAATTTACAACAAGAAAAGTCAATGGATTACTTACTGCTAAATAGTTGCCTAACCCTTCCCTATTAATGCCTAGCAGTCCTTTCCTATTTTGTCTTAACCTGGCATAACATAGCTTGGCACCTTTCCTAAAAAAATCAGCAATAAATTCCTTAATTTTTATTCCAATCTTTGAGGCAGCCCTAGCATTAAAATGAAATCCATCAACAGTAAACAAATGTTGGAGATCTGAGACACCTGCCTTTGTTGTAGTTAGCCAGCCTTTATCCTGTCATTCAACAACAGGACACAACATAACTCTAGCCTTGGGCCTAAATCTTTTTAAAAAAATAAAGTCATCAATTGATAGCTTTCTGTCAATTTAAACGAACTTCAGAAAAAAATAAATACACACACACACATAGAGAACTACAACTAACTGTGCAAATTCCTTAAGATTGCACCACACCTAAAATTCTTTTAAAATGCGTCACACCAATTACACACCACGTGGTGTCCCATGTAGCTATACCATATACAAACTACAGGAATTCTTTATTATTAAAAATAACCAAGTGATAGCACTGAAGACGGCCTACAGACGTTCAACTTGGTTGTCAACTGCATTGTCAACTTGTTTGCCACAGGCTGAACAACCAAGTTGACAACCTGGTCATCAACATAAGTTTTCCAAAAAAAAATTTGCAGCGGAAAGGTGTAGCATACAGTAGCTTCATCAAACTATGGTGCGGCCGAGTTGCATTGGAATGCGGCGGAGTTGTTTTGGACACACTAGTTCTCGCCAAATCACATCACATTAATTTTGGTGGTACTGTACACGTCTTACACCAAATATTGAAATCAACTCCTAAATTGATGCAAATCAACTCCTAACCCCTTTCTCGCCTATGGCAGGATTGGCTCTCTGAATTGACTCTTTGACCTTGTCTCTCTGAATTGACACAACGGCGATGTGTTGAACGGTGCTTTGCCATAGCCATTGCCGACCAATGCTTATTTATCGCCAGTCTACAGTTCGTTGGAAAATTCCACCAGCGCCAGGGGGGAACTCCTGCATAGTAGAGGGTTCTTTTTCGTGCAAATTCCATAGTGCACCACACGGGACCTCTGTTTTTCTTCTCATCCGAAGGAAGGCACACTTGGGGCATCTCTATCGTCCGAAAGGGGCCCACCCACCTCAGTTCGGTATATAACCTAGAACCACTGACGGAGTTACCGAGTCACCATGGTTGGACCCCAACTTCTCATTCTTCACTTTTGGACACTGTATCTAGATATCAAAAATTTTTGAAGTGCACTAATGTTGACAGCGAAGTTGACAACGCTGCCATACACGAAGCAACTTGGTTGACAACAATAGGCTCCTCCCATGAAAAATCAAAAGCTTTTGATTTTACTTCAACCGTTACCTCAACTTGAACTTTCAACCTTCAACCTACCCACAGACGATCAACATTGTCTTCAACATGGCAAGTTGACGACACAGTTGACAACCAAGTTGACCATCTGTGGGCCGCTTTTTGTCAGATTTAGAGACTAAATACCAAACAAATATATACAGAAAACACCACCAAAAATAACTAATTTTAACCACAGATAACACTTACCAACCTGGAACCCAATTACACACGTCAACACTCCTTCATGTACTGTACGAAGCGAATGGTGGTCGGTAGCACATGCTTCAGGGGGAGGCCGAAGCAGACGTGGCAGCAGGTTGTCTGCAAGGATATGGCAGTATGTGAGGGGGGGTCAGGGACCTGGTGGGACATACACAGGTGTGCAGGGCTAGAACCCGCAGGCGGGATAAGGGTGGGTTTAGTGCCTAATTTAGATATTGAGAAGCCCTAGCCTATTTCAATTTTGAGGCCATTTTCAAGACTTTTGAGGCCCTCTTCTTAGGTAGGCTTCAGCCTACTTAGCCTAATGGTGATTCCGGCACTGGGTATGATGATTATGAACATCAATGACATCGCTTGTTTGCTTGTGCTACCTGCTAAAGGGAAAAAGTGCATGTGCATTCTGCACGGTATTAACCATATTGATAAAGATGAAATTAATGAAAGTGGAAAGATGAAATCTCCCCAAAAATATACTCATTTTATATAATACAGTACATCAGTGTGAGATTTGCAGTTGTTTATGAGGCGATAAAAAATTGCACGGTGGGTCACAGGTTCGCCTCCACTGTACTAAGATTAAAACACGAAACGTTCGGTGATCTGTAATCGTTAACTGCACGCTAGTTGCTATGCAATAATAGTAAAACATGTCGAACAAGGTTATGGTGAATGTCACAATACCAATCACCCATAACTGCATCTGTTATATTTACACAACCGGTTATTGATAATAACACTTAGAAAATCACGTGCATTTAATTTTGATAATAGTACAAAGGAGGTCAGTGACTGTAGTTTAAGTGATACAACGCCGTCTAGAATATAAAACGACCGGCACGCTGCGCTGCTTTGTTTTTACAAGGAGGTAAGTGTATTAGTAGTTGTCTTGTAGTTGTCATGTCGTTTGATTTTGAAGAGTAATAATAAACAACCGTTCTCCAGGTGAATAATTGTGCCTTTCAAACCATGAGGTTGGTGATATTAGAATCGGATAGTAATGTTAGTGATTGGTCGGCGAGATACATTCGAAGACGCATACTAGATTTCAAGCCAGGACCTGATAGACATTTTATTTTAGGATTACCAACAGGTATGCGTTTTAAATTGTTGATTTTTCCCTCATTAGTCCCTTTCTGTAGGTGTGTTATAAAGTAAAATGTAGAAAAGTCTAATATCCCTTAAAGTGTATAAAGATATTCTCGTTTCATACTCTATTACTGATAGCTGTACGTCTCTACCCTGTGTTGCACCTGCTGAGTTGTTTCCCCATAGTTATCCTTTTATCACGTCATTCCTAACCCAGGGACATCCTACCTTGCCGTAGGTGACTCTTAAAGTTCTGTCAATAGGCGTCCCACAGGTGGAGAGTAAACGGGCACTTGAAATCCCCCATCCGGAATTGAGAAATGTTAGCTTCGACCTTCGACAATGGCATGTTTTGTCTGCCTTCAAATTGAATGTTATCCTCTGTCTCTAGTGAGTGCCCCCAAACCTTGTCTGTAGGAAAATTGGTTAGGTTGGTCAATATTGGGAGAGGAAGCAGAACGCAATGCCGATCAGTGTACAGTAAATACCCATCGGCTTTGTCAAATTTTGAGATTTTGGCTGCTGGGAAATGTCCGTCAATATAGAAATTATCTATTTTATTTCATGCAGAATGGAATGGTGATATCATTTGCTTTAAAATCTAAACAAAATGGACACACCAGTTCCCGTGAGATCACTGAAGTTAAGCAGCGCAAGCCCACGTCAATACCAACAAGGAGGGTTGGTAAAGAACATTGGGTGCTGCAAATTAACCCTCTCCTTCGTCCTTTCACCTACCTCCTCATCTCCCGCGGGCAGCCTCCTCAGGGTTTATCCTGTTATGGTTGCCTGGCTTACTCCGCAGCCCAGGCAAGTAATCCAGTAATCGGAGAAATTACAGTATAACCACAAAATTTCATCTCATAGGCTGTTGGTTACTAAGAAACAGATTTTTGGTTTTCCTCGCAAATATTCACTTTTGCGTTTGTCAGTCTTTGATACCAAGCTCCTTAATTAGAATTCATTCTGGAAAAGGCTGATTCTGACACAGAAAGTAATATTATTCCAAAATACCGGGGCTAGTTGTTTCTTTTTGAGAAAACGTACAGTATAAACCTTTAGCTGTGAACATATTCCTGAACTTATTCCACAAACGCAATGAACAGTAGACCAGCAATAAATAAGAATGGGGGTTACAGCTTTGGTCAGCAACTGGCTAATGAAAAACAATGACCAATATATCGGCCTTGTGACCATTCAGAGCAGAGGCGTACAGAGGGGGGGGGGGGTGAATGGGGACAGATGTCCCCTGGTGGAGAAGACAGGGTGCACAAAATTGTGGTTTGCATTAAGTTTAGAGGGTCTTTGGTCTTTGTCCGCGGATGCAAACTATCCTTGGAACGCCACTGATTTAGAGAGACAAGTTCGGTACCCGGTCCTGTTATAGGTGGAAAAGGGTTAAGGCCGCATCACAATAACAATGGAACCATAACCGGGAACGTGAATGGGAAAGCAAGCTTCACAATAACCCTGATGATGAACACTACAGATGGAATGTAGTTAAAGCACCATAGATATTCATCACCAGTATACAGGATATGGGTGCGGCGAGTCAGATGTAGTAGACGAAATATTTGTAAGAATTACAGGTTACAGGAAGGCCCTGGCAAACCTGCAAAGGCAAAGCAGTAAACATGTGAGCAAAAAAAAAGCTTCACAAACACAACATGTAGCTCTACATCGCCAAGTGCAACTCTTTGGTGCCAACAGGGAGGGGCGACGGGTACATCATGTGGTGGAGATGTGCTCCCATTGGTCAAACGGCTTATGTCTAATGGGAATGTTAAAAATGGGTCAACTTTCCCATTCGTTGCCGTTCCCATTTATTGTGAAGGTTGCCATTGCATTTGGCTTTCTAAGTTTCCTTCCCATTCCCATTTACATTACGTTCCCATTCCCATTTCTGTGGTGATGTGGCCTTTAGGAGTTGCTTTAAGAATGATATGAAATATTGTAACAACCTGCCTCATAACAGGGTTAGTTGCCTATCTGAACAAGGGTAAGTGGACCGAGAGCCAAGGATTGATTTTGCTTTAGGACATTTCATTTCTTTCCATTAGGCATAAACAGATTTCTAGGTGGTGGTTTATATCATATGTGACAAGATTATTTTATTTCTAGGAGGCACTCCTTTGGGAACATACAAAAAACTCATAGAGCTTCATAAGTTGGGAAGGATTTCTTTTAAATATGTTAAGACCTATAATATGGATGAATATGTTGGTAAGTAAAAGTGATATATAGGTTTATCTAAAGTGGTATGTTCTATACTGTAAGTGTAAAAAGTATTCATACACCATGATATTTCACAAAGATATGTACTTTATAAAGGACAAAAATGTATTAAGAATGCAACAGATTTTCAAGAAGTATATCTTTATACCATTAGCAACAAAAGTGAAATGAAAATAAAATAATTTCATGAGAAAATGAAAAACAACAAAAAAGGACTCTTATCTTTCTGGGAGCAAAAAGTATTCATACACCCCCAGTTTTGCACGTTGCGAACATGAAGAAAACGGAGTACATAACTTTCAGTTGGACTGGTCAGAACCAAGGGGGTGTGGTTCATTGTGTTGGTGTATATAGTATGGGGTGTAAAAAGTATTTCTACATCACGTGGACATGAAGGGGGATTAGTAATTTGCCATACCTAGTTCTAGTTAAATACTCTGCAAGCAGCCATGATAGGCCAAATTGGCAGTGGAGAGAATATCACTCATTCCTAAAAATTTACTCATTTTAAAACCCCAAGGAACGTGAAGCATAGCATCTATTCTGCCATATATCACCTGCCCTCTATACCGGCACCCTCTTCCAGAAAGTTCTTCACCTTATCCTCATCAAGAGCATTCCATTGCCGATGACCTTTGGAAAAAATGACCAGTAATATGAGTCTGTTCAGGCCCTGATCTTCAGTTTGAACAGATGATCATTTCTCCCCCTATAGTCTGCAAAGGATAACCTGCTATCTGCTGTTGCACCTATACAATTCCTGTATGCGTCAGGGTGTGTTTCCCCCCTTGTGGAAGATTGTACTTGATTATAACAGGTATAGGCCCATAGCACTAGTATCTCCTCTGGCTAAGGTCCTTGAATGGTGGTTGCATGACCTCATTTGGGACGACCTTCTTAAGGTCATTCCCATCTCACAATATAGTTCCTGTCCTGGATCCTCTGTGGTCCTCACAACTATCTCTGTTCATCTCAATATGCTCTGCACTTTCACATAATAATGCTTTTCTTTTGTTAAAAACTGACGTGTCCAGGGCATTCGACTCGGTTGACCATTCGGTTCTCACTGATCTCCTGCGTCGTGCTATACCGAACCCTTACACCCTTAACTTGCTGCTATCCTTTCCCATTGGCAGGACAACTAGACTTAAAAATTCTCATCACTCCTGCAGCTTGGAGCAAGAAGCTCCTCAAGGTGCGGCACTCGGGCGCCTTTTGTTCAATCTAGCAATCTCTGAACTGCCATCAGATTGTGATCCTTTTGAACTATGGAGTTTTGCTGATGACAATTTCTTGGGTCTTGAATTCCCTTCTTGCTCCCTTAACCTTGTTCTATCCTTGTCGACGAGTCTTTTCAACTGACTGTCTGAGTGGTATGAGGCCAGGGGCATGAAAATACATATCGACAAGACCCAGACCATTATTTTTAGGCCTCAGCAGTTCCCTATTAAATTCCTTTCACTTCGTGATGCACTCCTTGCCAAATTAAGATTCCACTGTTATTTGTTCAAGCGTTTTAAACCTGATCTCACTCGGGCTAAGCTACTTGTGATATTTAAAGCTAAGGTTCTTTCAATCATAAGCTTTGCATCTCCTTAACTTGTCAGCCTTACGAGCGCCCAGAGTCAGCCCTTAATAGTGGCATATAATCATATTCTTCGTGTAATCTTTTCCATTCCATTTATCCAACATTGCAGCAGCTCTCAGGAACTCGGAGCATCTGTGTCACTTTATTGCTCATTATTTCCTGTCCTCAGTTGATGTTCACATTACTAGGCACTACCTGTTTCAGCCGGTGGTACTGTTTAGTGTGTAGTTCTTGGTTCCTGGAACTCTCAGGTCTTCCGGTCTTCAGTCTTCTCCTGCTCTGCTTGCAAATGTAAGCAGAAGTGCTATCACTTTAAGCATGCTTTGCATGTCTACTTATTAGAAAATTAGCTTACTGGACTGTAAGTCCTTACTTGGTTATCATGTCTTGATGTGTTGGGTTTGTACAGTTCATACATTGAATGAATAAATAAATAAAATAAAAGATCCTCACAACCTATTTTCAACAGTCTGCTAAACAGCTTAATGCTATCAGATGCCCGCCTCTGACAGAGTGAGTCCCACCCTAATTCTCTTATCATGCCTGACACACTCAATCTGCAAGAGAACCGACTTACCTCAACTCTTGCTGCCCTCCTTTGTACCATTTCAATTTCCCAAGATAGGTCTTGCCTAAACGGAAACCAAATTGGACTGCAGTATTCCACAATTGGCTGTACCAGTGAAAAGTAAGCTATTTCTTTTACTTCTTTTGTGCTGTCCCCAGCACCCTGCTAACCAACCGGAGAGCACGCCCAACCTCCCCAATCATTTTGTCAGTGTGCTTTTTCCAGGTGTTCCGAGTGTTTAAGACAACTCCAAGGTGCTTGTGGGTGTCAACCCTTTCAACCCTTACATGCTATGCTATAAGAAAAATCAACCTGCTTTTTGGACCTGCTTATTCTAAGAAAGCTACATTTGTACAGGTTCAAAGGCAACTCCCAATTTCTACTCCAATCATATATTTTGTGAAGGTCTTCCTGCAGTTCTGTGCAGGAAGACAACCCGTTTTCCACCACCCTTGCCATGCATAACTATGAATGATATGGGGACTGCAGAAGAAAAATCCATTATGGCAGATGAATGCATGAATAAACAACATGAGGGTGTCTACCAATTGGGAGACAAAAATATCAGGGTAAAAAAGATAGACATAACACTGCACCCCAGGGAGGGCAATAAAAGCAACAACAATGCAAAGATTTATATGGGACAAAGTTAAGGAATAGGGATTAGGGCAGTGGCGACAGAGCATGGAGGGAAGGGCAGCACAGAAAACTCTGAGAATGTATGGGAACAAGCTTAAGATAGCAAAGGTGGTAATCTATGACAATACCTGGGAGAGCTCACTTCTGTTTTTGGCAAGAGCTGGGTAACTAGAGACGAACCAAGTAGAGGGTGTCAGGCATGTGATACTGGCATGTCCAATGCTGGACCACATTGGAATAGGTCCTGCGGGTGTTGGGTGGAGCATCTAGAATGGCTGCAAAAGGCAAAGGTGTTGCTAGGATGCAGGTGGGAATCAAGGTGTATGGGTCTAGCATGAAGAATTAACTAGCAAGGTATCCATCACAAAGGATTACATACTCATATTCATGGCATTTCACCAAGATATGCATTTTGTAAAGTGCAAAACTGGAGGTGTATCTTGCTCCCTGAAAGATTGGGTCCTTTTTGTTGTTTGTTATTTTCTCATGAAATTATTTTATTTCATCTACACTTTTTCTGCTAATTGAATAAAGATATGCATATTGAGAATCTGTTACATTCCAAATTATTTGAACAAATTTTGTTCTTTACAAACTGCATACTGTATTAATTCTAATTGACGGCGCCCTCCAAGGCAAAGAAAAATTAATAAACAGCGCCCTCTAATAAATGGCACACTGTTTATCACAGGTGCTGAGTTCATCAGCATTATATCTGTATCTCGTCTATGGCAGGGTCAGGTCTGTGGGTCCGCTGAACATGTTCTGACTGGGGGCACCCAAACCAGGAGGCTGGAACCCACAGGAATATTGGCTGGGTTGCCTGTGGGAGGATGCCTTATTAAAGGTACTGTAATATAAACAGTGCTCTCCAATAAACGGTGCAACAATGAAAGCCTTTGAAAAAATAATTAAAGGGTGTGCTGTTTATTAGAATACGGTATCTTTGTGAAATGTCATGGTATGCGAATATATGTACAGTATATACCGTATTATCTCGTGTATAATACGCAATTTTTTTCCCGAAAGATTGGATGCAAAGTCTGGGTGCGTATTATACATAGGTGAAAAAATTTCAGCCATTATCGGAGAACACTAAACACGCATAAAGAATACTGGATCATCCATTGAAAGCAATAAGAGACATGTTTGCTTATTAACCTCATTTAACTTCTCTTAGATGCTGTTTTGAGTTAGTTTTATAAATATAATATTTGACTACCTACACTTTATTTACCTTCATACCATAGATACAAGTGCTTGTATATTAATACAAGTGTAACCATAGATATAATAATACTAGCATACTACTATAAAAAATTATCAAGTTCTATAATAAAAATGAATATTCTAAGTCCAGTTATGTCCAATAATACTGATATTAAAAGCCTAAAAATTCGTCATCTGATATAATTGGGAACTGGCAAACTTAACCTGCATATTATACATGGGCATTAATATTTTTCTTTAACTAAGTCTTAAAACTTGGGGTGCGTATTATACACAGGTGCATATTATACACGAGATAATACGGTATATATAAATCTCTTTTTCAGGTATTCCAAGAGATCATCCTGAAAGTTACCATTCGTTTATGTGGAACAATTTTTTCAAACATATTGACATATTGCCTGAAAACGTCCACATATTGGATGGCAATGCTAAGGACTTAGATAAAGAGTGTGAGGAGTATGAGCAGAAAATCAAAAACGATGGTGGCATTGACTTATTTGTTGGTGGTTTGTATTATATTATTATTTTTAATACCAAGGTGAATATTTGATTTTGCTTGACTCGGACAAGTAGGTGACATCATAGAAGGAATCCCCTCGTTCAAATCAGTGAAGGCATTACCCAGTCAAAACCAGAAACCAGGACTGTAGGAATGTTAGTTTGCACTATTATTCAGAAATGGGTAATGTAGATATCAAAGCTGACAACATTACTCTGTTTCAAATGGTTATTCAAATGCATATTCACTTTTTAACTTAAATGAAACTTTTTATCTACTTAATCATATTGTTTATTAATTAATTTGGATATCAAACTGGACTTCATTTGAATGTTATAAATATTGGCATTCTGTAACTTCCGTGGACAGGACCCACAGCACTGATTGTCTTTTAGATGTTCATCTTGATGGTTCAGGGGATTGAAACTAAAATTAATGGTACTGCACACTGAAATATCCTATTTTTTCCTAGATTGGGGTTGAAGTGAAAAATGGGACTCATGGATAATTGTTGGAAAGTGGGTTTCCATGACTAACTGCTAACCTAAAGCTGGGTTCTAATGGGATGAAGTACACGACTCATCACCACATTAGGCTAGTACAGGACCCAGTGGGAACTGGATGACAAGTAGTGACAGTGGTGTACTCCCTTCTCAATGATGGGTAGTTCATGACTGCATTTAATTGAGCATTACCTGTTCTTGGCATCACAATTATGCTTGTGGCCTCAATCATTTCATCACCATGGAAATGGAATGGTCAAGGATACTGTTACAGAGGCACTGACAAACAGCTGCTCTTGACTTAAAGCCTGCCACTTACTATATCTTGAAAATATATTAAATAGGTATCGGTCCTGATGGTCACATAGCATTTAATGAACCAGGGTCAAGTTTAGTTTCACGCACACGTGTGAAAACTTTGGCACAGGATACCATCCTCGCTAATGCTCGCTTCTTTAACAATGATATGTCAAAAGTACCTAAACAGGCATTAACTGTTGGGGTTGGTACTGTCATGGATGCTAGAGAGGTATATCATTTTCTTTGGAAAACTTTAATTTGTAGACTTGCAGAAATACTTACTAATGATATTTACTTTACAAGGTGATGATTTTAATCACTGGAGCACACAAATCATTTGCATTATATAAGGCGGTTGAAGAAGGAGTGAATCATATGTGGACCGTTTCTGCCTTTCAACAACATCCAAGAACTATCATGGTTTGTGATGAGGATGCCACCTTAGAACTTAGAGTTAAAACGGTCAAATATTTCAAGGTAATGTATTATGATATGTAGCCTTCTCTCTGTGTGTATCTCTGTCTCTCTCTATCTGTGGCTGTCTGTCCCTCACTCACTCTCTCCCTCCTTTCCTCTCCTCTCCCCTGTCTTCCTCTCCCTCCCCTCTATAAGTCTGCAAATTACTTGCCATCCTCAATGTAATGCAAATGTATAGCAAACAGTTGTATTAGTTGGCATTCAGTTGTAATGGATATATGGTTTTAAATTTCAGGGTTTGATGGAAGTTCATGAAAAACTTGTTCAAGATCCTGAATAAAGTTGCTCTTCCTCTTCATATTTTAAGATGTATTTTTTTATGTAAGGGGATTAAGGATGCAAAACGTTGGTGCACTAACATCATTATTAAGTATTATAAACTTTGATGAATATTTCATTTCTATGATAACGATTTGTAATTTTGTGGAAATAAATAATTCAAATATTATATAATAGTGTAAATCATCACATGCACACTAACTGGAAGAACTGGAAGTAGCAGCAGATCTTCCTTTCACAAACCTATTTTCTCCCATTGTCAGTAACAGCTAACCAAATATTGGAGGGGAAAGGATGAGCAGATAAAAAGACAATAACAATAAAATTAACCCATTAATGCTCACTGGACTCAGTTGAGTACACAGCTTTGAGATTTTCTCATGTGTCTCAAGTAAGATATACCATTATGTCTTTCTCTGAATTTGATGTGCACATGACAAACTCTAATTTAAAAATATCTTTAAAGAAAAATATTGCTGTGAAAAGTCAGTTTAATTGTAGTTTTTGCCATGAAAGTTTCTACATTACAAACAAATATTTTGGATTGAACTATTTTGCACTTGTAGGTAAATATTTTCAGAAATATCATTGTAGGCATAATTCATAGACTAAAATCTCACGTAGTGCCCATGGATTATATGCAAAACATAGGGTCAATTAGTGTGGACTATATGCGAGGGCAGACTATACAGGGTGTTTCCTTTAAAGTAACCAATGCCTTTTTTAAAAAATCTATGAGATATGGGATTAAATGATTAGGAAAAAGTTATAGCTAATGGAGGGGGACATTCACTTCCTAAAATAGTTCAGAAATTTTGGCAGTAGTTTTTTTCAGCACAATGCAAAGTTACATTTTTTAAAATAGATGGGGGTAGTTTTAACTATCGCATCACATAACTCTAAAAAAATGTGAAATTTTGATATAACATGTTCCTATGGCCCAGGGCTACAGAATGTTGTCGCAGGTATGGAGCTCAGCAAATTTTCGTTTTTAACCACTGAAACAAATTAGAGTCTCCAGCTCAGCAAATTGTCGCTCTTAGCTGCTCTAACTAGCTAACTTGGAGAACAAGCCAAGGTGTCACAATCCACGTTAGCTCAATGCTAGCTACTTAGAGCAGTTAAGAGCGACAATTTCCTGAGCTTCATACCTGAAACATCATTCTGTAGCCCTGGACCATTGGTGCACACTCATTAATGCAGTTTTGAGGGTGTATTTTTCATTTTAGGTATAGGAACATGATATATCAAAATTTCTCATTTTTTTAGAGTTATGTGATGCGATATTTAAAACTACCCCTATCTATTGAAAAAAATGTAACTTTGCATTGTCCTGAAAAAACTACTGCCAAAATTTCCGAATTGTTTTGGGAAGTGTTTGTCCCCCTCCATCACCTTTAACTTTTTCCTAACCATTTTATCCCATATCTCATAGATTTTTTAAAAAAAGGCATTGGTTACTTTACAGGAAACACCCTGTGCAGACTATAAATGAAACCAAGGGTTCTCAATGAAAACTGCTGCTCATTTTCTGAACATTTCATTACACTTAACAACACGACTTTACACAGTACGTTCTTATTATATGATAATGAACATGGCTGCTTTAAAAAAATTTTCTGATGAATGGAAGAATTCATCTGATTCTGAACCGTTTTTGGCTGCTGATTTCAAATATGGGTTTAGTTTTTCACAGGCACATACAGATTTTTCACAAATCGCTAATAATTACTTCAACTTACATGAATTTTGATTGACTTCTTGGAAATATTATTACCGAAAAGCATCTCCTTAAATTATAATAGTTTTAAGAGGAATGTTAAAAACAATATTTAGTCTGATTTCTTTGACTTATAGAAAATGGATTGGTTAGAAATTGATTTGAACTACTTTTATTCTACTTCAAACTTCCCTTTCTTTGACCTCCTTGAACATTTTGGAAATTTCTTGCACTGTCGTTCGAGGTTCCAGCAGTAGTCCACCATTATGTTAGAATTCCACCTTCCCTGGTACCTCTGTTCCATCTCTTTAATATCTTGGTGAAATATTTCACCATTCTCCCCACTAAAATCTCCAAGGTTGTTTGGGAAATGTTTCCAATGGGAGTGTAGAAAGTGTAATGTAACACTCATATTGCATCCAAGTTTCTTCTACTTTCCCAGCATGGTCTCCACTAAGTATTGGTAATTGTTGCCGTTCTTGTTTCCCAAGAAGCCTTGAACAACAGATTTCAATCTAATAAATGCATATCTTTCAGTTTCATTCATAAAATCCTCAAATTGTGGGTTTGTGAATTTGAGGACCCACAAAAATTCCTGCTTTAATTTTTTGTGTTGTAATCGAAGGGTTCGTCGTGTTATGTCTGCTTGGCTTACTCCCCAACCCACAAAACTAATCCAACTAATATTTGGAAACTGCTTTGCAAGATACTGAAAGCAGGTTCCATCTTTGGGCAATGTTTTGACCAACTGTTTCATCAGAGTTTAATACGTAATGGTTTTCTAATTCTAATTTAATACACTGCAAGCAGCCTTTTTGGCCAATATGGCAGTGGAGAGACTAACTCTCAATCCTACTTATGATAACATTATACTCCTAAAACCCTAAGCTATAATTCAGGAGCCTCCCCTAATACAATACCAGCTATTGTTGGATTTCCTTGGATGAAGCCCTCCACCCTATCCTCACCAAGGCTATTCCATTGTCGAATGACTCTTGGCAAAAATGACCAGTAGTATGAGTCTGTCTGTGCTTTAACCTCTTTCAATTTATATGGATGATCCTTTCTGCCTTTATACTCAGCTGGGGACACACTTCCAGCCAATGGTCCATTACAGCCTAGCAGCAGCAGTCTTATAAAAAGGCTAATGCTGTGAGATATACACCTCTGGCTTAAAGTATCCCACCCTACTTCCTTAATCATGGCAGATACACTCTCTGTGTGAGAAAACCTATTAAGTACTATTCTTGCTGCCCCCCTTTGGATACTTTCAACCTCCCAAGATAAGTCCTGCCTGAAAGGGAACCAAATTGGACTGTCATACTCCAAAATTGGGCGTACCATAGAAATATATGCCGTTTCCTTTACTTCTTTTGTGCTATCTCTGAGGACCCTATTAATCAGATGGAGGAATTGACCGGCCCTCCCAATCACTTTACCAACGTGATCCTTCCAGTTACCCTCACTATTTAAGACAATACCCAGATGTTTATGGGTTTCAACCGTATCAACCCTAACTCCACCTACGTGATAATCAAAATCAAGTTGCTTTCTAGATCTGGATATTGTTAGGATCCTACACTTCCTCAGGTTTAATGGCAATTCCCATTTTACACACCAATTGTAAATCCTATCTAGATCCTGTTGTAATTGCAGACAGGATGATAACCCATCATCTAATACCCGATCAGCACATGTGTCATCTGCAAATAGTTCAAGGAAGGAATTAATATCAAGCCCCATGTCGTTCACTTGGATTTTGTTGTTTGTTGGTGTTTAAGGTCCCGTCAACTACAAGGTCATTAGAGACCCTTTCACTTGGAGAATGTACAACAAAGGACCCAATACACTTCCCTGAGGGACCCCTGACGTGACTGGTTTCCACTGAGATGCACAACCCTTGAAAATGACTCTCTGTTTTCTATCAAGCAGATAGGACCTTACCCATTGAACAACATTTCTATGTATCCCTAAGTAGGACATTTTTGAGACCAGGTTATCATGGGGCACCATGACAAAAGCCTGTTCAAAGTCCAAGAATACAATATCAACCTGCTTTCTGCTATCTAAAGCCTTTTGAAAATGATGGTTTGCTCAAAATATTTTTTGTCCCTGGCAGGAGATGCTTTCTTTTTGGCCATGATTTCTTCACCTAGTGCTTACCCTTTGCTGTACTGTCCCACTCACAAAAAGCATGGCATTTTTGCACAGTCTGCTTGTTGAACACGAAGCATGCCTATCATTTTGAAATCTCCACATACATGCCAGTTGTGCTCCTCATTTTTAATTTTCATCAACACCTTTTTCACACTTACAAAAGACTCTCTGAGCTGGACAGAATAAACTACTTACTCCCATTATGAAGAAGTATTGACTTCAAACTCCTTTTGGAGGAGTCAATGCAGATCCTCCACTCAGAAGCAGCATATTGGATTTCAAAAGATTTCATGTGGTCAGGAATGCCACAGCAAAGCACTATTGAGTGTTCCTCAGAAAAGAATGGCAGTAGCTCTTTTGTTGTATGGTGATACCATAAGAAAAATGTCCCTGGTGGTGAAAGGTTTTTTTGATTTTAACCTAGGACCAAGAATTTCTGCTGCACTTTTAGATAAGTTCAAATCATCATCATCACCTCACCCTTCTCCTGCTTGAGGCAGGGTCTGGTCTATGGGTTCAAATCCTCCACTGCCATCTATCTTCCACTAAGTCCCCCTCCATTCCAGATGCACTTTAGATATTTTCAAATCTCTCAACAAATCGTTAAGTTCTGCCTGCATGAATAGATGCCGAAAAACTTCACCATGTTGCCAAGTGCTATGACATCTCCCAACTTCATGCAAGTAATTTTATTTCAGAGCCCTAGGTTCTTCAAATTCAACCCTGAAATGTGACCTTCTACCTGTTGTAAACTCAGACGCCCAACAATAATCTTGAAATATAGCGTATCTCAGCACATCATTAAAGCAGATTTGTTGAAAAATTATACGTGATGGAAAAAAAGTAATTCCATATTTGAAGTCAGCATAAAACACTGGTTTAAAATCAGATAACATCATAAAGACATGAAAAATGATGCTGAGCAGTGTAATCTGAGCTTCTCAGCAATCCAAAAAGCCCCAAGTTCCATCTGCCTCAGATGTGGGAATAATGGGAGTGGTAAATTTCATTGGACACACCAGTTGTCACCTGATCACTGAAGTTAAGCAGCACAACCCCAGCTAGTACTGACATGGGTGGCCACTTGGGAAAACTGGGTACTGCTAATATCCAAAAATCGTTGCATTAGTGTAGTGACTGTGCAGTTCTGCATAAGAACTATGCTGTGGATGGGGCTCTAATAACCTTGAAGATTAAGGGTCCTTAAACAACAACAAGCAAGCAGAGTGAGAATGAGTTTTTTTTTACATGTATGTGACTTCATTATACTTAATGAAGAAAACTGCTGAAGTTTATTAGTTGCTGGGGAGCACTAGTGGGGTTGCTGCTCCTTTGGGAAAACGTTCAGCAAATGGGTTTAACGATGGTGGGAAACATCATCTAGGGGTGTCTGCATAGTGGAGTTGTGGTGATATGACACACGTCATGTGCACGAGTATTGTGCTGATCTTGCACACGCCATGTGCACATCATTTGACGGCACATGTTATTCGTAAATTTGAATATTGTATCCAAATTTGAATTTTGTATTCAAATTTCAATTTTTATGTTCACATTCGATTGGAAAGAAAAGTTTGAATTTTATTCGAGAGGATAAGTTAAGTTGCTCTGAACTGTTGTTGTTATTAGACGCTCTCAATTTCACTCCCAATTTCATCTCTGCTTATTATGAATCTTACAAGTTTATGTAACTAGTAAAAGTTATTTAATTATTTATTACATCAATAAGTCTCCATTGAATATAAAAATATTTATTTGACTCGCCTTTGGTGCCATCTGAGTTTCACATCACAGATACACATATTTACAAATCGTGGTGGATCTAAAGGACCTGAACCACCACAATTGGTGACCCGGACGTGATTTTGTGTTAGACGTGATTTTGAAAACGACGTGACATTTTAAAAACGATGTGATATTTTGAAGATGACGTTATCGTTTGATGGGATCTGTGTTTTCATCACCAAGATCAACGATATAAATAAAAAAAATACAGATAGTGCATCAGCCAGCTGATCAGAAATCAGTACCCTGGATTGTTCTCATTTCTTTATATACAGATTAGTGCAAGACAATATTGACAACCATGGTACCAGGACGGTAGGACTGAACAACATTATTTACACTTGATAACATATTTAGCTGGGAGTTCCTTTTTTGTTGTTGTTTGTTGTTGTTTTAGGGCCCATCGACTACAATGGTCATTAGGGCCCAGAAAGACAATCAACATGGTGGGGGTGTAAATGGCCTTCCCACCATGATGGCAATAACTAAGGGCAAAAGCCCACTAAAACTAAAACATACAGAAGGCAATAGCCAAATAAATATCAAAGAATAAGTATAGGCAAAAGCCAAAAACAGAAATAAAAATAAAATCCGCAAAAAAACGAGAACAGACATAACAATAAAAGTGGCAAAAGCCAAAACAGACATAACAATAAAAGTGGGAAAAGCCAAAACAGACATAACAATAAAAGTGGCAAAAGCCAAAACAGACATAAAAAGAAAAGTGGCAAAAGCCAAAACAGTCATAACAATAAACATGGCAAAAGCCAAAACAGTAATAACAATAAACATGGCAAAAGCCAAAAAAAAAAGACACAGAAATAAAAAGGCAAAAGCCAAAACAGACGCAGAAATAAAAAGGCAAAAGCCAAAATAATTCCAGAATAAATTCAAATATGTCTAAAACAAACCGTGTATAAATCAAATTTTGTAAAAGAGGCCAGCCTCTTTCACAAATACAAGCGAGCTCTCAACCCCCTGGGGGTTATCCCCAAGTGAGGCAGAGAGCTCCCGACTGACTCCTAGTCGCCATCTCAGTTCGCAGTATCTCTCACAGTGACTAAAGATATGCACCACTGTGAGAGGCTCCCAACAGAAGTCACACCATGGTTGTTCCTCACCCCGTAAAAGGTAGGAGTGGGTGAGGAACGTGTGACAGATCTGAAGCCGAGCAAGCCCAACCTCCTCCCTCCGTGACTGGCGGCACGAGGACCCCCAGTGCTCTGGGGTGTCCTTCAGTGTGCAGAGTTTGTTGGTGGTCTCCGCAAACCACTGGGCCCACCATTGTTCATGGATGGCCTGCCGAACCATCGGGAGAGCATCGGAGGAGGGGACAGCAGTGTTTGGTATATCTGGCAAGTGGGCCACCTGACGGGCATGGGCATCCGCTCTCTCATTGCCCATGATGCCAGCATGCCCCTGGACCCACATGAACAACACTGTCTTGCCCTGCTTACGAATCAGCAGCAGCAATCTGTGCACACATTGGACGATGGCATGTCTGCCATATAGGATGTGCAACAGCTGAAGGGAGCATAAGGAGTCAGTCGCAACAACAAAGTGTCGATCATTCAACACTTGGATGTGCTCCAGTGCCCTATGCAGAGCTGTGAGTTCTGCAGTTAAGACACTGGCAACGCCTGGAAGGCGGCCCCCCCATGAGATGACCAGTTGTAAGACTGACCAACCCACCGAGGAGCCATCCTAAGACCCATCCGTGTAAATAAAAACATGGCCTCAATAGGTCTAAGAGAGGCGTTCCTAACTCTTGTTGGTACACTGACCTATCGGTACTGGTTTTGGGTAAGGCTGCAAGCAACAAATCTAAACTTGGCTCTGGCACTGACCAGGGTGGCACAGAGGCCGGCAGTACAGGCTGCACCCTAGGCAGAGTGACACCCAGGCCGGTAAGACCGTCCAGCCTCAGCATAAAGGCTGAGTACTGGACTTGTGCGGAACGCCCCAATGGACACCCGGATGCCAGCATGATGAACACTGTCCAGCATCCGGAGAGCAGACGGAGCGGCCAGGCCATATATGCTGCAGCCATAATCGAGACGGGATCGAACGAGTGACCGGTAGAGTCGTAGCATCACCATTCCATCTGCCCCAAAACCAGTTCTCTGCAGGCACTGCAGAATATTCAGGGACCGAAGGCACTTAGCCTTCAGCTCCTTCAAGTGCAGGACCCATGTCAAATGGCTGTCAAAACGGAGACCAAGAAACCGAGCCACCTCTACAACTGTGAGGAGGCGGCCATTCAAGGTAGGCTGAGGCTCAGGGTGGAGCCCTCGCTTACGACAGAAGTGCATGACCATTGTCTTGTCAGGGGAGAACTTATAGCCACGTGAAGTGGCAAACTCGTTGGCACTATTGAGTGCCAGTTGCAGCTGACGCTCAATGCTGTGTATCGTGGCAGCCCGGTACCTGATAGAAAAGTCGTCCACAAACCGGGACGACTTTACCGGGGGGTGAATGGAGGATGGTAGGCCATTCACTGCAACAGCAAAGAGCATCACACTCAAGACGCTCCCCTGTGGGACACCATTCTCCTGCAGGAAGGCCGAGGAGTAGGTGTTACCCACACGCAATCTGAAGGTCCGTTCGGACAAAAAGCTATTACCCGTGTGTGCCCGGGGTAGAATAGGCACACTGCATACCTGCATGTCATAAGAGGCGACAAAAAGGGGTGACTTTTTCTTGCCCCAGTTTGGACAACACCACTGTCGTGTTTGTCTATGACGTGGTCTGGACAGGACGATACCATCATTGTGGTTGGTTGTATCTTTCTTTTCTCCTTTATTGGATGAGTGTCTGACTTGTTCACGGTCAACGTAGGCTCCCCACTGAGGTGACCGTAAACAAACGCCTACCCGCGTGTTTGCCGTGCGTGGAGACCCGTACCCTGGGAAAAGCGGATCCTGGTGATTGAGGAGGGTCTAGGGCTGCGGCCCTACACATCCAACACATCACTTTGGCCACAGCTTCCGGGGCAAACGGGAGGCCAAGGCAGTAGCCCGGTCTTGGTCAATCGGCCGGGGGCGCATAAGTTGTTATGCCTCCT